>SNQJ01S0066724.1:46518-75844 GCA_010110895.2 Picea sitchensis | reverse complement strand
CATTTAACATATACTAACTCTTTCCAAAGGTAAAAGTTTCATAAAAATGAGTGTACTAACTACTTTTTATATAAATCAGTTTACATATACTAACTCTTTCCAAAGGTAAACGCTCCATATAAATGAGTGTACTAAGTCTTTTCAAGCGAAATTATTAAATGAACGTATATATACTAATTCTTTCCTAGAGAAATTTTTTAAAATTTATAATTCATTACAACAGATGATGTTCATAAAGATGAAGAAGTGAGATTGCAACTAGTAAAATGAATCTTCACTTCATAGGCTTGCACTCACTAACCAAGACTTTCCTTAAGAGGTCACTCATCTCAAAATTTATCTAGCTTAAGCACACTTAACTATGGGGTTTTCCTCACAATTAAGCTCATTTACCTTGCTATCCCATTTACAAAACCTTAACAAGTATTGTGCCTTATGAACTATTCAATTAGAGCTTCCTTATATCTTTTATTTAAGAATTGAGGGACTTCTACAGTCCAACATATGAGATATTATTTTTAGGATTATCCATGTCGAGTAAGTCATTAATCTATGACCCATATCCATAAGTATTAGTTTCAACTCACCAATTTCTTGTAATTTTGAATAGTCTACTTAGCACTCATTGTTTGTGGCATTGAGATTCACTTCATTAAAATTTAAAGAATATAAAAATGAAAATAAAAATAAAAGTAAATTTTCTAATTTGATAAATTGTTGGGAATGACTTTGGGGTTTTATATTATAAAGCTTGCATTATAACCTTGAAAAATTTACATCATTGACTTGCAATTGCAATGTAACTCCATGTCCCTGGTTGAAGCACATGTTCTTATTTTATTAACTCTCTTCACCGTGTTCTTAATCTATTAACTTTCTCTCTCCAACGTAATAATTAGCCATCTAATGCAAGGACTAGCCATTTACATGGATCTCTTGTTTTTAATTTTATCTCTTTTAGAAAATCCATCTTTGAAGGGCGAATTACTCTTACATCATTATTCTCTTATCTTTTTTTTAAGTGTATGCACAATTTGAATATGTCGAGTTTAAATTTTTCTTTAGATTTCCCAAATGTGGGTTTAATGGTTTAGAAACCTCCACATGCATCTTGCTAACTTTCACAACAACCTCCATCCATTTTCAATGTGCGAGGTCATCATATCCTTTACAACATCCTTTACAACAAGGAAAGAACGACAAGTGATAGAGCTAGTAAGCATTAGCCTTCGGAAAATAAAGCAATAAGTGAAGAATGAATGGTAAACATGGTCTAATTTATAGAAGAATTCCATGGTATCACATTCAAACATATGATATCCCATAGTGAAGAATGAATGGTAAACATGGTTTAATTTATAGAAAAATTCCAAGGGATCACATTCAGACATATGATATCCCATGTTTAAATATGGACAAGAAGACACCACTGTGCAACTTGTAATAGTTGTTTGATAACTCTGTTGTAAGTCCTCCACATGTCTGAAATCCTCTTTCTTAACCACTTTTTATAATCATGTGGGTTACATCCAAGAGAATACTTGGATGGTTAGATTTTGTTTAAACCAATAATTTGAAATGTATAGAGCATCGTCTACTCAGAAGAAAGGGAAAACTAATAAAGAAATTCAAGGACACAGATGGAAACAATCTAAAAACTCGAAGGAAAGGGAATACTAATAAAGAAAAAAATCAAAGGAAAGGGAAAACTAATAGAGAGAGTCAAAGAGGGGGATGAAGAGACATATGCATATTTATCCTATAATCAATTAATTGTTAGTGCATTGAGATAATCAAGATGAAATTTTCATTTAAGAAGAAGGGATGTGCATAATGTCCATAATCTCCTTATCAAATGCTCAATGTAAGAGGTGATGCCCATCAATTTATAAGAAGGGATGTGAATAATATTCATAACGTTATTACCTAATGCTCAATGTAAGAAGTGATATAAGCATGCTCACTATAATGTATTATTGGGGGATGTAAAGCTTATTATGGACTTTAAAACAATTGTAAATCAACTGATCTTTGGAGTTGGGATAAGAAGAAACTCCTATTTGAGACTCTTGTTACACCTGCTATTCTTTATGGATGTGAAGTATGGGGTTGTAGTATCTCTCATGAATCCTGGAGAAAGATAGAGCAAATACAAATGAATTTTATAACCTATATTCTCAAAATTAAAGTAAATATGCCCTATCTCATCATCCTCTTAGAAACAAGCCTCTCCCCCATTGAGAGCACGGCTATGACTAGATACCTAATGTATAATGTAACACCCCAAGGCCGAGCCTCTGTTGAATTGTAATTATGTTTATAAGCTGGTGATCCAAGTGTTTATAAGATGGAATACTTATGTGTTTATTATGCCGGAGAGCCCAGATGCTAAGGCCAATGAGCCTGATTTTTTATATGTAAATACTCACATCATTAATAAAATTACATCGCTTCGTGTAGACCGACCATGAAGACAGAGTTATGGGGGACTAAGTTCCACTAGGTAGGGAAAGGGAAGGGGCTAAGTGTCTAGGAATAGGGGCTAATCTAGAGGGCTTACATCTAAAGGAATAATATTATATTATTATTTCCTAGAGGCTAAGGTTTGACATAACCTATGTTGTCCTAAGTTCATGGGGAAAGGGAATGAGTGTTAATTGGAGATCATGCAACTTGAGGAAGACATGTGTCAACCTGGGCGCATGCAGTTTTTAGGTGGGAAAGTCACCTCATTGGGGGTTCCCTCACCATTCTCGCAATGGTTTCCACTCTATAAGTCATCCATACTCCCCACCGATGCACGCACTGAGACATGGAGAGCCTTGACAAAGCCATCCATTGCCTCCATCGTCGATCTCTGCAACTTCTAAAACCCACACACCCATGTTATGAAGCTAACCGTTCTTCTTATGAAGGACAACGCAATTGTGTAGTGTCTGAGCCATATCGCGCCTTAGCCTTTGTTGTTTCTATCCATGTTTACTCTAGACTGGTGCGGCTTACTATCATTACTAGAGCCCATACCAAATTGTTGCTACGGAGGTTACCCGCTGGACTTAGGAGCTGGATGGAAGAGGCAGGTTGTCAGGCCTGTGAGCAACTCTCTCCAGGTGAGGGAGTGTGTCGAGGAAGTGATTTCTCCTGGAGGGAGTTCCGTAGCAGCTACAGTACTCTGAGACTTTCGGTCCAACCTATAGCTAAAGCCCTAGAAGGGAGGTGGACAACCGATGGACTTGTGATAGTGAAGCTGTACACTCCCAGGGTGGGACAAGCGTGTGGGGAATGAGGGTATGTGGGTTGAGGGCATAAGTGGCTCTTGGGAGAAAATCTCTCATGTTGATCTGTGTGACTTTCTTGTTGTCCTTTCCAAGCCTAGGAATCCCTTGCCTGGTGGAATTTAGTCCTAGTTCGGGGGTGACCCACTGCTGAGCATGATGATAATCTTGGTCTAAGGTTGGAAGGTTCATGGAAGGTATACACGCAGTTGGTGGTCATCTATTAAAAGATAAGTACCAAATCTATGTTCCCTGTATGATGTGTATCTTGAAATCAAGTTATAATGTTATTAGAATTTTCTATATATATTGCATGTATGTTTTAATGTTGTTTCTGCATGAATATGTGTATGAATAGAATACTATAACTGTTTAAGTTGCATTAGATAGATATGTATATAAATATATATGGTATCAAAGACGAAAGTTGTTCCTCTGTGGCATTTCTTGGCCTATCGGGTGGCGGGGGACGTTACAAGTTGGTATTAGAGAAGAAAAAAAAAGATACAATTGTTTAGGTAGCGTTACCCGACAGAGGTTTGAGGGCCAGTGACGTTACATATAAGAACAAGTTAAAGAACATGAAAGATACGAGGAATTCTAAAATTTCTTCAAAATCAAGTCAAAACCACCATCGACTCAAGCGAGGGTGCCATAAAAATGCCCGGTCTTGGCTAAACTATTGGAGAATCATGGAATACACCATTTTGCAGAATAAAGATACTATTATAAAAAAAGTCAAATCAAAATTTAAGGAGAAAATGTGGTGTGATAAAGAGTTAGAGGAAAAAATAAAATTAAGGTATTATAAGGATGTAATCAACCATAATCTAGAAGATCAAAATTATCTGTATGTTTTAGTGTGAAGAAAAAATAAGCATTGCTAAGATAAGAACAAATTCTCATGAGCTCCATAGTGAAATCGAGAGTTGGTCAATTCCTAAAACACCATGGGATGAAAGAGTGTGTCACCTTTGTGAGACTAAGAAGGTTGAAGATGAAAAACAATTTCTCTTAGATTGTCCACCCTATACCCATATTAGATCTCATTTTCAAAATATTTTCCACACTATCTTCCTAACCTCTTAACTCAACAAAAGTATGGTGATCTTGGAAAAGTTCTCTTAATACTTAATCACTTACCATCTTAAAGTCCAATTAACCAATTCCATTTTAGTGGACTTTAATCATCATCATCACCATACAAAAATATAAAAATAACAATAAAATATAGATGAAATGTGTAACCATACATATTATTCAAAATATTTAAAAAGATAAATTATCGTGAGCTACTCAAGTCTGGCGTTTCCCACTACAGCATTGATCTGCCACATGCTACCTAATACTAACGCCACGCGAGTTCATAGTAGATATATTTTTTAAACATAAATTTATTTTAGAGATATATTCTTTTAATAACCATTATTTTTTCCGATGCTACTTAATGCTAACGCCACACCTACTTCATGATAGATATATTATTTAAATATAAATTTATCTTTAATGGTAGACTCTTTTTTCCCATGCTACACGTACTGCTAGTACATAATAGATATAATTTATTTTAGTTATATTTTTTAATAGAAATTTTGCATTAAAAAATTTGAAAGAAGACTAAAAAAATAAAAAACTATTGCATGGAGGTCTACTATTGCATGAAGGTCCTAAAAAAAGGATTAATATCCTATATATATTGATAGGAAGTTTAATTAGTTTACAATGTATCCAGTGTTAAAGCCTTTTATCAGGAGACTCCTTTCTGTACGAGTACGAGATTGCTGCTTCAAGCCCTGCAAGGTGCCGCCGCCGCCATTATAATTAGAGCCTGGATGTGCCGCCGCCGTATCCAGTGTTAAAGCCTTTTATTAGGAGACTCCTTTCTGTGCGAGTACGAGATTGCTCTTCAAGCCCTGCAAGGTGCCGCTGCCATTATAATTAGAGCTTGGATGTGCCGCCGCCATTATAATTAGAGCCTAGACGCCACGAAAGAATTACCATGTCGATATTGTCTGATCGAAACGCCCTCGACATTGACGCCATCGAAATCGACATCGACATCGACATCCACATTATTCGTCTGATCATTGTTTTTCTAATCGTTTTGATAACTACTATTCTCCAAAGAATTTTCACGATCATGGGCAGTTGGATCAGGAATAAGCTGACACTATTCTTTGTCTTCTCCATTTTTGTTTTCGTATTCTATTGACACCTGAATTTTCCATCAGTTTTGTTATGGAATTTACTGATATAATTGAGGAGAGACGATGTAGGTTCTTGAAGAAATATTGTTTTGCAGAGTTGTATAGGGTAGGTTCTGGAAGAATATTGTTTTGCAAAGTTTTTTGATATTTCATAATACAAATTTGATAATTATATACCATGAGACAAGATGACGAACATTGTTTTGCAAAGTTTTTTGATATTTCATAATACAAATTTGATAATTATATACCATGAGATAAGATGACGAACATTGTTTTGCAGAGTTCTTCCATATTTCATAATACAAATTTGATCATTATATATCATGAGATAACATGGATGCATGCCATGGTGTTAAGATGGATATATACATATGGATGCATGCCATGGTGTTAAGATGGATATATACTATCTTAA
Source organism: Picea sitchensis (assembly GCA_010110895.2). Lineage (NCBI taxonomy): Eukaryota > Viridiplantae > Streptophyta > Pinopsida > Pinales > Pinaceae > Picea > Picea sitchensis. The sequence continues at coordinate 69,944 of SNQJ01S0066724.1, read as the reverse complement.
TTAAAATGTTGGATATTTTTGTCAGGGCATTTGGTTTGTTTGTCATGCAATAAAATTTAATAACTATTCTCACTCTCATAAATCAGTAAGAATAGCTATAGTGTAGTTTTTTTTATTTTTAAAGTAGATATGAATACAGAATTGGTGTATACAGAATTGGTGTATGAGACATTTTTATTTAAACAATTATTTAATAAATATTTATATATATGTACTTAAGCATTAAACGGACTCAAGTTTTACTTATGATTTCCAAATAATTTAAATACATTATAAATTATAAAGGACTAAAATTAAAGCTTTTAATCTACATAAAGACTAAACAGACTCAAGTTTTACTTATGATTTTCAAATAATTTAAATACATTATAAATTATAAAGTACTGATGTTAAAACTTTTAATCTACATGTAGACTAACCCGACTCAAGTTTTACTTATGATTTCCAAAATATTACACTGACCAAATAATTTAAATACATTATAAATTATAAATGAGTACTGAAATTAAAGCCTTTGATCTATATGCAGACTAAACTAACTCAAGTTTTACTTATGATTTCCAAATAATTTAAATACATTATAAATTATAAAGTACAGAAGTTAAATACTTTGATCTACATGCAGATGCTTTGATTTGCATGAAGTTAAAGTGCATTAAACCGACTGAAGTTTTATTTATGATTTTCAAAGAATTACACTCACCAAATAATTTAAATACATTATAAATTATAAATGACTAAAGTTAAAGCCTTTGATCTACATGTATACTGCTTTGTTCGACATGAAGTTAAAGTACTCTTACATGGTAAATTATTGATTTTTTTTTAAATATTAATCAATATTTTAATTAAAAATATATAACTTGGGTGGGGCATGATTTAATGAAAGTAATATTTTTAGTAGTGTTTACTAAATTAAATTAAAGATTAAGATTAAGATTTAATAATTTTGGCATATGTTATTCTTTGTTAGTCATTAAAGCACCTGATTAATATTGATATTATTTATAATTGAATTAATTTTGTTTAAAATCCTGCTCGAAATTGTTGAATTTGCATATTTGAATAGTTAAATCTTATAATCCAAGTGTCCCAAGATTTTTTCAATACTCTGAATCAATTTATACATTAATAAATGCAATTTATACATTGTACCTTGTATGGTAAGACTCAATGAAGCTAAGGATTTAATGAAGCTACTACAACAAATATCGTTGTGATTGGCCAACACCACCTAAATAGTAACTAGTTGTTGGAAAATCAATTAACAGTTTACTGCATGAGGTAATCTATTAGTCACAATTTACAATTTACTACATGAGGTAATCAATCAATCAAAATTTACTATTTACAATTTACTACATGAGGTAATCAATCAATCAAAATTTACTGCAGAAGGTATTGAGCATGATAACTATTTACCTGTAGGAGTTTGGAAAACCAACCAACCAGTGATTTGTTTGCTCAAAATACTTAAAATATCTAATACATTAATAAACAAAGTCAAAGAGTTGTAAAGAAAGTCGAAAGTCAAAGAGTTGTAAAGAAAGTCAAAGAGGGGGATAGAGAGCTATATGCGTGTCTAGTCTCTAATGAATGGTTATAACCAAAAATGTATTTTTCAATTTAGGATAAGGTATAAGGCATATGCATAAAGGTTGATATCTAATGTTCAAATGTCATGTAATAATTGATATGAATAAGTTTGATATAACTAATTTTATTTTTCAATTCAACATATGTATAAAGATTGATGTCTAAAGTAATGTAATAAATGATATTTGTAAGTTTGATATAACAAAAATGTTTTTTTTGATAAGGTATAATGGATATGCATAAATTTTTATGTCTAATGAAATGTAATAAGTGATATGAGCTAGTTTGATACAACATGTATAAAATTATATAGATAATGTTGTCGTTCTTATACACATTTATAAATGTGGAAAAGTATCAATTCACTAGCTGTGTCTTTGGAGACACAATTCCTAAGTCCAAACCCACTTGTCACCTCGATTTGGACTTCTTTCATCTAGGCTTACTCCTAGGGAAGCCAAGAGGGGTAGACACTAGTTACTATGTGAGTTATTAGGTGAAATCTAGGAGTTAATTTTAGTTTGTTAAAGGTAAGGGGAAAACTACCCTATATGAGAGGCAACAATACAATGCAAACCTTTAATGAGAAGAAAACCTTTCCCTAAGTCAACTATGACTAGTGCCTAAGGTTGGGCAATGGGGTTAATTAAGTTACAAAAATGATCTAAATACAAAGACAGCAATAACTTTACAAATTAGATGATATACAAAAGAAATATATCAAATATCAATAACTAAAGAATAGCTAGATGTTACAACAATATACAAGATACAATTACTTACAAATGAAAAGAAATAAGCACTAGTTAGATCAATTACAATGGTGAAGCAATTATTGAACTAACTCTTAATGGGTTTTGCAGATAAGAAAATGAAATAGCTCAAAGATGCATTCACCACACTTACACAACTTGCAACCCAAACTTTAAGGCCCCAAAGGAACGTGCACAACTTCAAGGAGGCCATTGCAGCACAAGTGCGCAACTCTAAGGGAGACAAAACATGGAAATAAAGCCACCAATGGGCACTAGTGTGCAACTTTAAAAGATGAACCAACTTGAAAACAAAGCCTCCAGGGGCACTAGTGTGCAACTTCAAAGAGGAAATATTCAACCACAACAATGCTCAATTAAAATTCTTGAAAGATAATGCTTGAAGTAAAAATTGCATAAAGTAAAAGAGCATAAACAACTTAGATTAGATTATGAAATTAAGGTTTAGGCTGTTGTGAGTAGATTTTAGAGTTGAAATTAGTGAGGTTAAGTTGCAATCCTAGACTAGGTGACTTCCCCAATATTCCTATTTCTTTGGCCAAAAGGATTTTTGGTGCTCAATAACCAAGGAAAACAAGGCCTTACCCTAGCTCCATAGGTCAACACAGAAAACTTGGGCACTCAACAAGGAAGACATCTAGTGTCGTGAGATCATCCCTAATCTAGCACCCCACGTAGCCTCCATAAGCCCCCTTTTTGGTGGCGAAAGTTGTATCAGTAATGGGTGATCTAATTAAGCTAGGTAAATTAATCCTCCTAGAGTGACATGTAAATTGATTTAGCAATTAAAAGTTACTTGTGTTAAAAACTTGAGTAAATGAAATAACAAATGCTTAACGAAAAACGTACAAGAAATAAGATATGTTTCCAAGGGCTTAAACAAGACTGCAAATAAAGGAAATGATTCTAACTATTGAGATATACACATGAAATTGAAAGGGAAAACTAGAAGCATAAACCATAAACGATTTAACTAGCCTTACGATGTTGCATGGGTGGCTAAGCCAATCCTCTTTACAGGGTGTAGGCGAACAAATAAAGAAATTGAAATAACTTGAAAGGAAACTGCTCTACTTGCAACCTCAACAAAGGAACAAGATGGAGGACACGTCTACCGGTTTTGTGCCCACGTGGGTGAAATGAAAAGCATAAATGAAATAACTGAAATTGGAAAATGAACAAGTAAATTATATCCACACAACCTTGCCTTAAGGACAAGTGGGGAAAACTCAAAATGAAAAAAAAACAAATGTTGAAAATAAACTAATGACTATCCTTACGATTTTTCATGGGTGGCTAGGCCAATCTATTATGCAAGGTGTAGGCACAAGTAAATAAAACAAATGCAGAAATTTTATCTTAGAGAGAAGTTCAAGCACAAGAGACTTTCTTTGGGCTTGCTTACAATGAAAGAAGAAGAAGGAAGAGTTGGGTAAATAGTACCCCAACTTGGGAGGTCTTTCATTTTTGTTTTAGGGCCCCAAATGGGTTGTACCTCCTTATTTTTGGTTTGGGTCTGTATAAAACCAACAAGCACAGTTTGTTGGAAAAGCTACAAAAAAGATCAAAATCTTAAAATATTTTATGTTAATTAAAACATAAATTTTCTCTATAAAAATCAACAAGTAATATATGTTGAAATGAACTATTCAAATATGTTATAATGGCCAAAATAACTATTGAAATGTACATAAAATAGAACATAAATATTCAGAGGTTGTAAGTGGGTAGGGGGATAAATTCTCAGATCTGAAATCTATCCAAAAAACCCTCGAGCAACCTACAAATATTGTGAGACAAAGCTACAAAAACAAAGAGGATGTGAGTAAATTTAAATGATAAAACAAAATACTTTGCATTATCCAAATAAATTCTCACTAGATCTGTAATAAGACTATCACAGATCTGTCCAAGCAAACTACTTTGCTTGGAGTTCCTACTCTAGATCTATAACCAAAGCATAAGCAAGAAAATAAAATAAAAAACAGATCACCTCAATAGTATAAATATGGCACCAAGAAGACTCTCAACACCATGGATCCTCCAAATATTTCTTTATTCAATACGCAAAGGTTGCTGCAAATACTTGCAACAAGCTTTACACAAGAGCAAGAGAAAATTGGAGTAAAAGAGAAGAGTGGGAGAGGATAGATTTTGGCATAGTAAAAATACACTGAGAATAGATGTGAGATTAGAGAGGGGAGGCTTTGTTTTATACTTGATATCCAAGAGTGACCCCTATTCGATGAGCTCCAAGTGTGACTCACCCAAAAGAACTCACCATCTCAAGGAGGGAACACTTTTAGGGTTTTAGTCATCTAGGGTTTATGAGGGTTGAGTGAGGGGAAGGTGAAACACCCTTTTGACATAGTCCAACAAAAAATTAGACTAATGGGGGTGCACTTAGGGAGAAATGTTTTTTATTCATTTGATTTTTCATTTGGCATGACTTTCTCACCAAGGGGGTGCAACTTCCCTACGGGGTTGAGTTAAATGAAGTGATGGCTAGGTGAGGGGGTGAAATTAAGTTAGGAAAGGTGTTTCAATAACTTAGGAAATGGGTTAGGAACCATATCCCACTCTTTATCTAACCTTTTTTCTCATTTTTACAAAAAAATGACATTTTGACATTGTCAATTAAGCAATTAAATTGTTGACTCAAGATTGACTTGGACTCCTCATGGACAATGACCGAGCAAAACCTGCCCAATTGAGATGAAACTTGGTCCAAGGGTGTAGGGGGTATCATTCCATTTCTTTTGAGTACTCATACCCCTATCAAAAATCCTAAGAACCTAGTTTTTACATTTTTACATAAAAAATAATTAAAATTACCATTAATTGAGTAATGTTAAAAAACAAAAATAAAACTACTTAGACTTGACAGAATTATGGAAGACTCTAGGAGATGTCTACAATGGTCATTTAAAATATTCCTATACCCTAGTCATCCACCGGGCTCGATCATTAGAATTCCTATGACCACTTTGGAGGATTATTGTGGGAGTGAAAAACTCAAGGGTAATTAAAAAGGTTAGTTAGGCCAAATTAGTTACCTGAGGAAAAAAAAAACTCGATGAAAGGACTTCCCTAATGATAAGTTCCTAGGAAACTAATATACAATATTATCCATGCAGACCCATTTCATTATTATCCCACGCAGGGGAGAGGAAATTACAGTTACAAAAAGAAGTGTTGAGGTAAAAATTGTCTTGTAGAACTAGAAAGTCTACAACTTGGTTGCACAATCAGGTACATAGCTTCATGGCACATGGAGTTAACCCCCTAGTTGAAATAGGTGGTCAAATTCTGGCTCCACATGGGGACGCTTGTTTGACCTTTCTTTGGGAAGGAGAGCGTACAAGAACTTCAGAATTTACAAAACAAAGTGCTCACCAATACCCAACATGAATACATGTATAAAACAATAACATGAGTAAATGAAATGCTATAAACAATAATCACATAAATGAAATTACTATATACAACACTTACATAAATGAAACAATGATACAATGAATAACATAAGTAACATAATTACAAAATGAAATAATACAAAATTGAAAGAAAGGAGAAGGGTTAGAGATACATTACAAAGGGTGTCCCCTTGAATACCAATGTTCCCATCATCTAAAGAATAGTTTGAGATGTTTCCCATTCCTAGAAATGTTAATGGGATCACCATCCAAATGGTTAAGATGGAAATAATTATGACTTGCTACTTCCCAGATCACATATGTACCCAACCAAACAATGTCAAACTTGCAATGTCTTCCTGGTTTCTCTATGTCTCTATCCCATAACAAAATTGCATCCCCATCTATTAAGTCCCTTTGTCTTGCTAACTTATCAAAATATTTCTTAACTTTAATCTGATTTCTACAATTCTGATCATAAGCCCTTCTTCTATTTTTATCTAGCTCTATAATCTGATTGACCTTGTTCATAACTGCATCCTCTTCTGTAGAAAAATTCTGAACCAAACCACAAGTTGGAAGTCTAAGGTGTACTTGCAACCTAGCCTCCAAACCATACACTAACTCAAAATGAATTTTCCCTGTTTCTTCTTTCTTAGTAATTTTGTCAGCCCATAATGCATGTTTAATTTTACTATCCCAAGTCCTTTTGTTTTCTCCAACAATTTTTTTAACTATGGTCATTAAGATTTTATTACTTGACTCAACTTGACAATTTCCTTGGGGATAGTAATATGATGCATGTGACAAGATGATACCATATTTAAAACAAAATGAAGACATTTCTGTTGAACATAAGACTTAGCATTATTTGTCACTATTTTTTAAGGCACCCCAAATCTAGCTATAATCTTATCTTCAAGGAAATCCACAACAACCTTTCAGTTGTTGACTTTGTGGGAATGGCTTCAACCCATTTGGTGAAGTAATATGTGGCTGTTATAACCCATGAATATCCATTACTTGAATTATCTTTGAAATTTCCAATGAAATCCAAAACCCACTGCTGAAAAGGTTCCTTAACCACTACTACTGGATGTAAGGGGAGGGAAACTAACTTTTGATTTCCTGTGAAAAGCTGACAAGGCTCACATTTTCTTACAAACTGATGCACATATGAAAATATTTTGGGCCAATAATGTCCTTCTCTAAGGATTTTGTGTTGTAGTTTTAGCTGCAAAGTGTCGACCACAAAATCGAGCATGGAATTCATCCACTAGTTTCTTAGATTCAACTTCATCCACACATCTAAGGATAATTCCATCAGGATTTCTCCATCCTAACCCATCTCTAGTGAGGACATACTTAGAATATTTTAACCTCAAATCCCTTTTCTTGTGACCCACTAGATGACTTGTACATGTGAGATTCTTAAGATAGAAGATAATATATGCATACCACTCAACATGCTCAAGATTCAATAAATTAGGGGAAAACTCTTGATTATTGTTATGACAAATCATACCCAAAGCCCTTTCATTTCTTTTAGTTAAAATTTTGGATAAACCTTTTCCCTTAACCAATTTGGTGGGTTTGATTTCCAAATCATATTCCTAGATTTTAGCAATCCATCTACGAGTCTAATCCTTCCGACTGAGATAACACATCTTTAACTATTGAATTAGGCAAATAACCAATTACCTTGGAATATCCAATGAAGACTCTAAATTGTTTAAGTGACTTCACCAAGGAATACACTTGTTTTTCAAACATGGGATGCTTTAATTCTGCATTTTGCAAGGCCCTACTCATATATGCAATGGGTTTATCATGGCCTTGATAATTTTTTTGAAGCAATACACCAACAATAGTATCTTCAGAGGAAAAAGAGAAAATCTGAAAGTCCCTAGAAAAATATGGACTTATGAGGACATGAGCTTCATATATGGCATTTTTAATATCCTAGAATTATTTCTTACTTTCATCATTACATTCAAACTTAACATCCTTCTTAAGCAAGTTTTTTATAGGTTTCACAATTTCTTCATAATTAGGAATGAACCTATGGACAAAATTGGTTTGTCCTAAGAAGGATTGGAGAACTTTCTTAGAAATAGGAAAGGGCACCTTTCCAATTGCCTCAACTCTTTCTGGGTCTAAGTTGACCCCATCTTTTGAAATTATATGGCCCAAGAGTTTACCTTTTGTGACCCCAAAAAATGACTTAGTAGGATTCAAGGAAATTCCAAACTCTCTACACATTTCAAAAACCTATTTAATATGACCAATATGAATCTTCCCATCCTTAGAAAATATTTTCAAATCATCTTGATATATTTCAATAATTTTTCCAATTAACCCCATAAAGGCATAATCCATATCTCTTTCAAAAGTAACTCCAGCATTAGATAAACCGAAAGGAATTCTCAAATATTCAAAGGTACCCCATTGTAACATCCTGGTTCTAACCCTTATAAACTATAATGTATTATGTAAATATGACTTAGGCTGGTGAGCTGGTAAAGTTGAAAAGGGGACAGAGTGCCTAGGAAATGTAACACTTCCTATACATTAATAAAATACACCACTGGCTGTAAGACTGACAAGGACAAAAGAGATAGGGGGCTATGATTCCACGAAAGAGGGGGCTTGAGGGGCTAAGTCTTGTTATTATTATTTTATTTACCCATAATTGATTTTATGGAGAGGAGGGGATTACATGAGATTCTTGGGAGGGAGTTCATGTGGATCTTGTCTTCATGTAATTATTTAAACATCCCTTGGGGGCTGTTTTGGGGTCGTTCTTCCCTTGGTTCATCCTCTTCTCACTGGTTAACTCATTCTTCTTCCCCTTCACTCACTACTACTAGTTTTTGTGCTCTTGGGATGATCATGGAAATGAATGGGAGAAAGAGGAGATCCATCGTTGAATGGATGTAATGATTTACTAATCATTCCAGGAGGGAATGGATGCCTGTGTGCATGAACTTGATGACAGTTCAGATGGAACTATCTACAACTGAGAGTCCTTGGAATTTCAAGTAGGGATATTTCCTTACCAGTAGCACTAGAGTCCTGGAGAGAAATGGAACAACCTCAAGGACTACATGGAAGAGAAAGTTATTCATTTCTTGGTGTTGTGCAAACTGAGGGGGAAAGAGAGCTGGAAATTAGGATTGTTGTGAGGTTGGAAAACTAGAGAGATACTTAGCCAACTACTGTGTATTTAGACTTGATCTAGGACCCGTCCTTGTGGATTCATAGCCCTGGATTGGGGGTGACCTGATGTTGAGAGTAAATGAACAACAACGTCTATGGTTGGGAGGAACATCCTTGGTCTGTAGCCAGTTGGTGAACATTTACTTGCAAAGATAAGTGCCCTATGTGTTTTCTGTTTAATCTATTATGTTGTGTATTTTAATTATCATTTAACTAAATCTTAGATTATGCATGCTTGTTGGATATTGTTGTGCATGTCATTAAATATTTTATCTTATGCGTCCTTATTAATGAAAGAATGTACTAGTAAGAGTACGAAGTCAAAGGGTGGACTTGAAGGTAGAATACCCCAACTTGTGGGTGGTTGGGTATGTTACAGATTGGTATTAGAGATTCTGGTTTAAACAACAAGACGATATGGGTCAGGTCTGTTGGTTAGAGTCTCATGGTTGAGATCAAATTTTGACTGTCAAGTTGAAAATATCAGGAGGAATGGAATTGCAGAATCTACGCAAGAGTTATATAATCAGAGATCAGTTGTAAAGGGTTCAAAGGATTGTGACCCTCCCCCTTCGAATTCGGGAGCGATCGCCACTATAGGATCAGGAGAGATCTGGGATCGTTGGATTGGAGGACAGGTGAACGTGGGTTGTTCGATGTAAAGGAAGAAATGGTTAAGGTCACAACCGTTGGATCCCATGGGAGGGAGAGATCAACGGATAGGAGGCATTACGGGGAACCAAGTTACACGGGAGATAATTTCCTAAGGAGGTCCCGCAATCCAAACCACGGTTTCACCAAGGGTTACGTGTCAGCATCAGGAGAATTGCGGGGTGAAAAGTGGGTTTCTCCAAACTGCCTATGTGTGCCCCCGCAAATTGAAAGGCATGCAATGATCTGACATGTTGGTACTCGAGCGATGGACCTCCGAAGAGAATAAGTAGCCAGGGACCATCGATCTGTAGGAGGACATGCGTCAACCGATCGTGTGCTATGGGTGAAAGCACTCCGGGAAAAGGCGAGAAAGGAGAAGTTGAGAATTCAGATTTCTGGACCCTAGAGATCCGAAGTGAATTGCAGTCGTCTGATCCAGGAGGACACGCGGTAGAAATCCACACACTTCAAGGAAAATTGAAGGTTGAGAGTTGAGTTATTTGAAGTACGAAGACCCGAATAAATCGTATTCGTCGATCTATGGGAAACATGCGTCAGTAGATCGCAAGCTTAGGATAAAAAAAATTCAGAAAAAAGTTGAAGTTTGAGTTTTTCGAAGTCCAAAGGCTCGAAGAAATTATAGTCATTGATCCTTGTAGCGGTAACTTCCAAAGTCCTGAAGTATGGGGTTAATATGGTTCATCTGATAAGGGAGACACATGGCAGCAGTTTGGTCGGTTCAGGAAATTAGAGTTCGGGAGAATTGGAAGTGTGGTAGTGTGGAAAATCCCGAAGTCTTGAAGCCCGAAGAACCGAAGTGGTGGGGCATGATGACGTCACCAGGAGGTGATGTGGACCCCATAATTTTCGAAGTGACTTGGCTTGTGAACGTCACTGGGGATGACATGAACACATGGGATGTGCACCACGTGTCAATGAGATTTGAGCATACAGATGATTGAAATTTCAGATAAGACGTGACACGTGTCACTTGCCTGATTGAACCACTTGTTCTCTTACAATATTTCTCTATGTGGCGACGGATCGTAGACTCCGAAGAAATTACTCCAAGACTTTTTAGTTGAGAGTTGAAACTCCCAAAGCTTGGAGAGCCAGAGACCCGAAGTAAATGTCAACTATTGGATCATCCAAAGTAGACTTGAACCGTCAGATCAGAAGATAGGTGGAGTGAAGCTATGGATTTCGAGTAAGGACTCGAAGTAAATGTTGACTGTCAGATCGTCCGAAGTAGATCTGAACTGTCAGATCAGGAGAATAGGTGGTGTGAAGCTGTGGATCCTAGGTAAGGACCCGAAGTAAATGTCGATTGTCAGATCATCTGAAATAATTCCCCACCGTCTAATTCAAAAGGACCCATAGAATAATCTCGTGTATCTCTAGGGAAGTAAAGTGTTATATTTGAGAATTTTGAATTCTAAAATTCCGAAATGACCACAACTGTCGATCTAGGAGAGGTAAATCTGAACTATTGGTTCCCAAGAGGTATATCTTGGTTGTTCGTTTAGAAGAACCGTCAAGATCACAAGTTAAACGATCACCTCACATTGTAGGGATGGGAGGTGCTCGGGCCGTAATCGAGACCACAATTTTGGCAAAAGGATACGTGGTGGCTTGAGGTGAATTGCGGGGAGAAAATTAATTTGGTTCCAAACCACCTTTGAGCATGGCTGCAATCACACATCTGTGTGAGGTCACCGCCTAAGGTCACATATAAGGAGGGGCCAAGAGAAAAAGGAGCTAGCACCAACTCTGATATTTTTTGCAAGGGCTAAGGAGAAGGTGACGAGAGCCATTGGACCTATGCCAGAAATTTGGAAGGGCCTGTGTTTAGATACAGAATGAAACCATCAAGGTTTCATAGAGCCAATTCGACTCGGGATTGAATACTCTTGACTGGGAGGTCACGTAGCCTTAGGAGAAGGGGGTCTGCATTAAGAAAAAAATGGAAAAGAAGAGGAAACACTCAAACCAATAAGCCCATGGTTTTTCACATATGGTCATATGTAAATGGTTTGAAGAAAGCGCCTCATAAAGATTTGATTTGATAGAGAGTTAACAATAGAATAATACAAGGAATTGATAAAGGGTCAAAATATGATATGTTTGTGAACTGAGAACACAACCGAAGCATGAGTACGATATAATGATTTGATCCATGTATGTGATCAACTCATGATTACAAAAGAACCGACACACAATCATGATTAAAAAAGAGTTAATTCATATAAAAAGGAAAAATGATATTAATTAAAGAATAATATTATCATTTAAATGAAAAGGTACCTGTATATTTAATTGACATTTTTTGTATGATATGTATAGCTCTAACAAGATGGATGCTTGCAGGTTTATCAAGATTATAGTTACAACCAGATCAATTCAAGAATAGGATTAGATGTTAGGGTCATGGAGGCATGACTTTTATTACAAAAGTTGGATGAGGTACTACAAAAGAAAGAATCCTTGCATGGGACATGAATCTAGCAGGTGAATAATGTTAATAATGGGCATACAAAGGAAAAGTACGGCTCCATAGCCTTAAAGGTAGATATGTGTAGACAATTTCAAGCTTGATGTGGAAGGAAACAAAGAGCTTAAGAGGTGGTGTGTGAATAATCTCTATGTGTCCAGCATAGGAGTTCCAGGGAAGGATTTGTTAGATATGATTTATCTACTGTCCAAAAGGTTAAATCACAGTTCACAGTGGAAGCAAGATGTCAATGCAGAGGAATCAGAATGCTCTCTCACTTCAAAAGTGGCACTGAATGAAAATAGGTTTCCATTGGGGAATGGTACTAAGTGGGAAAGAATGGCCAGGTGGAAGGTGGCTGGAAAAGTGTTAAGAACTAGGGAACCATAGTGCATATGAGAAGAATGGGAGCACACAAGGAATCAAGGATATAAAGGAATTCAAGTAAAATCAGCTACAACAAAAATAGATAAATAAATAAGTAAATCAAAACATAAATTTACTAGAGTGCATGAAGCATACAATGAAGTTAAATTGCATATGCATTAGTAGGCATGCTGACAGTAAATGCTTGGTGCATGTAGATGTGTAATTTTGCATATGTACATGCTTGGATATGAATATAACATGTTGGTGAACTTATTATTATGAAATAATATTTGAGTATGACTAAGGATGGATTATGTATTCAGGAAAAATGATACAACATGGTTAAATATGTGGATGTTGTTGTTGCTTATAATTTCCATCGAGGTGAAGACCCATGAGGATGGCAGGAATGGTGATCAAAATGATGAAGGGGGAAGTCTGCAAGATTCTAAAAATATCAGTTGGTCAGACAACAACAAGTAGGTTGGTAACAACCAGGCAGGTATGCATTTAGTTTCCGCTGATGCATAGATGTTGAAAGGGACCGAGGTAAGGATTCCCTCAGTTAATTTTTAGTATTTAAATTGATATGTAATGGATGAAGGCCCAGAGTGTGTAAGTGTTGTTGATGCTAGATTTCTTTCATGGGCTAGATTTCATTCATGGGATAATTTTAGGCCCAGAGTGTGTAAGGATATAAAGGAAAAACCATGTAAAATTAGCCCATGAACGAAATTTAGGCCCAGAGTGTGTAAGTGTGTAAGAGTGTGTAAGTGTTGTTGTAGATGTGACCATGGGTATTGGCACATTGATTGTTATCTTATTAACTGTTGCATTATGAAAATTCTACATGACTGATAATACATGTATATGTAATGATGATTTCATTCTAATTGATAGTTGGATTAATAGAAATAATTGAATTATAGTTGTAAACAATTCTGAGAGCGCTTTGTGATTTTTTTTTGAATCATTGCCATGAAAATATATATCTTGTAGATGAGATATTCACAATTTTTTTGGTTGAGGAATGTTGAAATTGCAAGAGGAAAGGGGTCTTGGATATGGCAGTGTTGTAAGCCCATAAAAAAGACCAATGCCTATTGCTGCAAGAGACAAATTGTTATGAGAAGAAGCTCATGTCTAGAAGTTTTATTTTTCCTATATAAAATAGTTTTGGGAATTATGATTTGATAATTACTTACGAATTGTTTTGACTGAATGTAAATTGAAGAAATTGTAGGTAGAATGGTCTTGGATATGGCAGGGATATAAGCCCATAATGAAGAATGATATCTAGAGATGCATAGTCAACCATTATGAGAAGAAATATCATGTTTGGAAAATTTTATTTTCCTGTATAAAACATGTTTGATATTTATGTTTGAAATGGTTATAATGATATCTCCTGATGACTGTATGTGTATAATACATATGAGACGTTGGATATTCAAGATGGAAAGCATGGAAAAGGATATTGTCATGACATGAGAACCCTGTGTCCCTAGAAAACTTCTTGTGCAAGAGAACCTTGGTCAGGAAAGATGGATCACCTGAGGGACTGCATAGCAGAAAAGAGGATGCCTGAGCCTGGGCTTGGAAAGTGAATGACCACTAGGAAGAGGAGTCTTTGATAGATCTTGATTGGGGTCATCCAAAAAATGGGTACGTCAAGGAAAACAGTGAGCCAAGTTAACGAGACAACCCTATGCATAGATAATTATCATATTGGATTATGAAAACTTATTCTTACAATATGAGAAAGAATGAGAATTTTATGCACAAATTTTGAACTGACATGCTTGCTAATTTGAAATATTGTAGGAAAATGATGAATGTTGAAGATATAGAAAAGTACCAGACTATGAGAGAAAATAAGGTGATGTTGGAGCAACTAAATGACAAAGGCATGGAAGGAATAAAATCCAATGGACTTGTTGAGTACTCAACACACCCTAAAAAGTTTGTGACCATTTACTTTTTGGGGTACCACTCGATCTTTGGCTTGGACTGTTATCACTTTAGTATGAAACTGATGCCTTCACTTATCTCATATGTTTCATGATTGAATTGATTAAAGTTTGCTTATGTACAACAAATAACCTTCTTAACTCTGAAAGAGACTTAATTACTACTCAAGGAATCGGTGACCCATAATTTTCCCTGATTCACTTGAGAAATTTGGCATCGGAGAAAGTGAAAGGTGGCAAAAATCGTTTCAGAAGTCAAAGTAGTTGAGCGCCAACCTTCATTGGCGTCATCCAATGAAAGCATTTATTTCCCACGGATAAGTCTTGAGAAGGATGTTTCCGAAGGCTGATCCATTCAGTTTCGACAGAAAGATGTAATAGTCAGCACCGCACAAATAGATGATGACTTTGCCGACCGCCAACTCCTGAAATGTTTTCGAAGACGAAATCTTATGAAGATGATAACCTGCTGGTAAACTGCACAACCTGAAATTTCTCTTGATCACCAATCCCCGATATCATCGGTGTCAGAATTTTTACCAGAAGAATAGTATTGGGAATACACACGGATAATAGCCAACCCCGAATCCATTCGCCGGATAACGTGATGTGACAAGATGTGTTAACCCCTGAATGTTTTAGGTACACTGCATGTACTATTTTTAGTTAATTCGTGTATCACGCATTAGTTACTGACTCGTGTGCAAATAAAAAAGAACCGTTAAACTCGATGATACAATGTACCGTCCTCCGCGCCTCTGCCATCAACCAATTAAGATTTATCTGCAGAAATTTGATAGTACTTTATTTTGAATCTGCATTCATTACTCATATTAACTGATCGATATGACTGGTAGTCCCTCTCCAATTATATCCTTTTCGAGTCATTGTGTATGATCCTACTATGCACAGCAAGAAATTTGGGGCAATCATAAGAGCAGAGCTAACAGTCTGGAAGAAGCGCCCAAAGTTTAGTGAGTATTAAAAATTTATCCTAGCAAGCATTACAGGTATGTGTACAGAAGTGGTGTTTTACGCTCCATTTTCATATATTCTCACCCAACGTTGTTATATATACATGTTTAAAGGGGGGTTTTTAATTGCAGGAACAATGCCTCTGAAGAATCCCTCCACCAGGAAATCGCCAAGAGCGTCGAAAATACAAGAACCAAAAGCAGGAGAAGGCTCCTCCCCAGCAATTTCAAGACAATTAGAATTCGCTACCAAGCCAGTACCCGTTATTAAGATAGTCACCAAGAAGGCCTTTTTTCAACCCCCGACTTTCAAAGACACAGAGGAAAATATCGGGGGCCAAAACAACATTTCCTCGCTGGGAAGAAGTGTTCAAGAAAATAAAGAAGGAAGAACCCCTCAAGTATACCCCGCACAGTGACCCTGATACAAGGAAGTTGGATGACGAGTTCCTCCCAAATATGCATAGGGCTTATCTGCACATGGTGGCGAGCCGGTCTCCAGTTTTCCCTTGCATTGAGCTCCTGAAGTGGCTCATTGACCACACCGATGCACAAAAATGTTTGATTAAGGATGATAATGGTGAATGCATCGGGGTTTTCCTGCCATCAGAGGTTCAAAGTTACTTCAAGCTCAATGAGTCTAGATAAATGTTGAGCACTGATTTCATTCTGAGATTCTATGCATCCCACGATACTAGTAAAATAATGCTATCTTGGTGGTGGGAAGAAAAATATTTCATGAACTGAACTGTCGGCTGGTATCCAATGACCAATATTAGGGAACCATACATATACCTTATGGCTCTCCTTTGCAGATTGCATGGAGAGAAAGACTTCTCCCAGTTTTCAGAGGCTTGGATTCCTCTGGCTTTCACAATAGCCATTTCAGGTATCGGTTTCAATTGGGGCACCATCATCTCCAAACAGCTGAGCACTTGCATAAAGCAAGCCCAGATGCTGAAGGAGGGAGAAGTTCCTGCCTTCTATATGGCCTCGTATCTACTGGATGTCATCTATGCCTAAAATGATTTCTCTAGGATGAACCTACATTGGCACTCTTCGGAGCTCACAGTCCATGTATACTTCAACATCCTATGGGGAAATAGGTACAAGAAATCCTATGTTGTTATATGTGATCAATTTATTACACGCGTTTACTTCTTTCTCTTCAGGAAAGAATGCCCTAGATTGTTAGATCAAGCAAAGAAGGTTATAGACAAAATTTGCCACTGGTATTTATATGAACAAAAAACCTACATCAGGGTTTTTAGTGCCATAGGGGCACCCCACTTATTACACATTTATGTTCCCGACCGACTAGTGTTAGGGGAAATTTGCTATCAAACCATCCTGCAAGGATACATTGCAACTTTAGTAAAAGACAAGAAGCGAGATTTCATACCATATGGGTTTCATATCGGATTTTGCATGGTCAAAGACACCATGCATGCTAAATAAATTGGGCTAGGTCAATTGGAATTTCAGTTCCAAACTGTCTGATTTCACAAACACGATCCCAAGGGATTAGTCCTACAACATGCATCACATGTATGATCCTATTGGCCCTATGCCCATGACCGGCTTGAGGATGAAATTTTTACTAAGAACGCTCAAGACTGGAATGTGGTGGCATCTAGGAAAGTTGATCCTTGAGGAACCAGGTTTAGAGCTATGAGCTATGAAGAACATGCAACGTTTTTGGAGCAGACAGTTCAAGAAATTAGCCGACAGTCGGAAGGAGTAGTTGCATATGAATTGGATGAAGGAACAAGTGATCCCGAAGAAAACATTGAAGCTGTGAGAAATCATTAGGAATCCCCAGTACAAATCAGGGATCTCCTAGAAGATCAAACTGCACAACAAAGGGGTGCACTTTTATACCAACAAACCCAACTTCTAATGAAGCGGATGCAAGATGACCCATATCTTACCACAAGACCTACGATTTCAACTACCGTCCAAAGCATCCCAACAGAATCCAGTGATCCTTTCTTTGAAGTTCATGATAACACTAATGGTTTAAGAAACCCTGAATTCATAACATGGTCGATCAATCCTTCGGAAGGAGGGACAACTCAACCAGAGACAGGCTGGGTGTCAATAGAAACACAAACACCTAATCCCTTGAGCACACTTATACATATATACAGTGATGACGAAAGTCTGGAACCCACTCATAGCACCCCGGTGCACATCCAAGAGGAAGAAGGTCCCAAGAACATCCCTTCCCCTGAGCCCAAATTTCAATTTTAAGACAAAGAGGTCTCACAAAAGTGAACAGAAGCTGAAGGAGGCCTTGAAAGAAAAGAATCTGATAAATCGGAAATTGAGACAGATCCGAGTGACGAACCTGAGTTTGGGGAAACAAAGAAGGGATCTCCCCAAAAGGAAATAGGCAGTTCTGCGGACGACCAGCAAGTAAACAATGAGTTTATACCCAACACCTCTACTCTACCCAGTACTAAAACCCCCGATGAGAGACATGTAGAAGTCGGATCTACAGGACAAAGAAAGAAAGTTTGAGAGCCCACTTATGAACAAATATACACCTTCCTTTGCTAGTCTACTGGCACCCAGTACTAAAATCTTCCTTTGCTAGTCTACTAGCACATTTGGCTAGATCGTAATAAATTCCTCTTTGAAGGTAAGAACCCTTCAACAAGGGTGACTTCCCTTAAGGCCTTGAATGCATCTGGGAGTGTCTCCACGATTGAAAAAGTTCCAAATTTAAGAGTTGCTTCTTTAAATTGGATTATTGGTTGTTCAGTGGCTTTTTTTGATGGAGCATCGGAAGCAGGTGGCTCCAATTGCAAGGTGAGAGGTGTTATAAAGTATTTTTCTTCAATGGATTATCATTGGTATTTAAATTGTGGGGAGGGAACAAACACCAAAGCAAAGATGATGGGAGCGTGGACTACACTTTTTATCGCAAAATATTTGGATATTCTCGATATTCAGCTAATAGGGGATTCAAAAGTAATAATTGATTGGTTAAAAAAAAAGCAAATCTCCGAGCAATAAATATTGAAGGATGGAAAAATAAAACTAGTGTTTTGGCCGATTCCTTCACGGTTATCCACTTTCAGCGCATCTATAGAGAGAAAAATGTGGAGGCAAATCTCTTATCACTCCTGGGATGGGCTCTTCGCTGGAAATGTTCAACATTTTGACATTTTTTAATTGCAAAATGTGTCGAGTTCAGGTTCTTTGTATTGTTTTTCTAGTCACAGGCGGTGTGATGTTTAGTGCTTTTGAAGAGCGTTCATGTTTTGGATTGATATGTTGATTCATTGTATGGACGATCTGATTCACCTCCTTTTAGAGAGATAGGTAGAATTTCGTTCTTAGGAATCAAGCATTAATTTGCCAGGGTTTGTATGAAAAATTATACTCTTAATATAATTAATGTAAATTTTCTGTTGGAAAAAAAAGAAGGTTGAAAATGAGAAGCACTTTCTCTTAAATTATCATTATTATCACCATAAAAAAATATAAAAATAACAATAAAATATGAATAAAAGGTGTAAGAATACATATTATTCAAAATATTTAAAAAGATAAATTATAGTGAGCTACTCAAGTCTTGCCTTTCCCACTACGGCATTGATCCGCATCATGCTACCTAATACGAACGCCATGCGAGTTCATAGTATATATATTTTTTAAACATAAATTTATTTTATATATATTAATAGACATTTTTTCCCCAATTGCTAACGCCACGCCTAGTTCATAATAGATATATTATTTAAATACAAATTTATTTTATATATATTAATAGACATTTTTTGCCCAAATGCTAACGCCACGCCTAGTTCATAATAGATATATTATTTAAATACAAATTTATTTTAAATGATAGACTATTTTTTCCATGCTACACGTACGGCTAGTACATAATAGATATATTTTATTTTAGATATAATTTTTTAATAGAAATTTTGAATTAAAAAATTTGTAGACTAAAGCAGACAAAAAAAAACTATTGCATGCAGGTCTACTATTGCATGAAGGTCCTAAAAAAAGGATTAATATCCATAGCCCATTTGGAGCTAGGCCGCGCTGGTGTTTTTTCTATATATATTGATAGGAAGTTTAATTAGTTTATAATGTATCCAGTGTTAAAGCCTTTTATCAGGAGACTCCTTTTTGTACGAGTACGAGATTGCAAGGTGCCGCCATTATAATTAGAGCCCTGCAAGGAGGCCACAAAAGAATTACAATGTCTGATCGAAATGCCCTCGACATTGACGAAATCGAAATCGACATCCATATCCACATTATTTGTCTGATCATTCTTTATCTCATCGTTATTTGTAGAGTTTTGATAACTACTATTCTACAAAGAACTTTGATGATCATGGGAAGTTGGATCAGAAATAACTTGACACTATTCTTCGTCTTCTCCATTTTCTTTTCTTTCGTATTCTATCGACAGCTTAATTTTCCATCAATTTTGTTATGGAATTTAGTGTTATAGTCGAGGAGCGACGAGGTAGGTTCTTGAAGAAATATTGTTTTGCAGAGTTGTTTGGGGTAGGTTCTTGAAGAATATTGTTTTGCAGATTTCTTTGATATTTCATAATACAAATTGAATAATTATATACCATGAGATAAGATGAAGAATATTGTTTTGCAGAGTTATTCGATATTTCATAACACAAATTTGATCATTATATATCATGAGATAAGATGGATGCATGCGATGGTGTTAAGATGGATACATGCTATCTTAATTAAAATGTAATGTTGGATATTTTTGTCAGGGCACTTGGTTTGTTTCTCATGCAANTCAATTTTGTTATGGAATTTAGTGTTATAGTCGAGGAGCGACGAGGTAGGTTCTTGAAGAAATATTGTTTTGCAGAGTTGTTTGGGGTAGGTTCTTGAAGAATATTGTTTTGCAGATTTCTTTGATATTTCATAATACAAATTGAATAATTATATACCATGAGATAAGATGAAGAATATTGTTTTGCAGAGTTATTCGATATTTCATAACACAAATTTGATCATTATATATCATGAGATAAGATGGATGCATGCGATGGTGTTAAGATGGATACATGCTATCTTAATTAAAATGTAATGTTGGATATTTTTGTCAGGGCACTTGGTTTGTTTCTCATGCAATAAAATTTAATAACTATTTTCACTATCATAAATCAGTAAGAGTAGTTACAATGTAGCTTTCTTCATTTTTAAACTAGATATGGAATACAGAATTGGTGTATGAAACTTTTTTATTTAAATAATTATTTAATAAATATTTATATACATGTACTTAAGCATTAAAGAGATTCAAGTTTTACTTATGATTTTCAAATAATTTAAATCCTTTATAAATTATAAATGATTGAAGTTAAAGTTTTTGATCTACTTGCACATGAAGACTAAACGCACTTAAGTTTTATTTATGATTTCCAAATAATTAAATACATTATAAATTATAAAGGACTGAAGTTAAAGCTTTTGATGTACCTGCAGACTAAACGGACTCAAGTTTTACTTATGATTTCCAAATAATTTAAATACATAATAAATTATAAAGTACTAAAGTTAAAGCCTTTGATTTACATGCACACTGCTTTGATCTGCATGAAGTTAAAGTATTACACTGACCAAATAATTTAAATACATTATAAATTATAAATGACTGAAGTTAAAGCCTTTGATCTACATTATTGATTTTTTTTAGATTAATCAATATTTTAATTAAAAATATATAACTTGCATGGAGTCTGATTTAATTAAAGTTATATTTTTAGTGGTGTTTACTAAATTAAAGTAAAGAAAAAAATTAAGATTTAATAATTTTGACATATGTTATTCTTTGTTAGTTATTAAAGCACCTGATTAATATTAATTAGTATCTATAATTGAATGAATTTTGTCTAAAATCCTGTTCGAAATTGTTAAATTTACATATTTGAATGGTTAAATCTTATAATTCAAGTATCCCAAAGTTTTTTTAATACTGTGAATCAATTTATATATTAATAAATGCAATTTATATATTGTACCTTGCATTGTAGGATTCAATAAAGCTACTACAATAAATATCGTTGTAAGTTTGGAAAACCAACCAACCAACCGGTGATTTTTTTTTAAGAATATTTACTATTTTTTAATTATTATTTTTAAAGTTATTAGTTTGAAAAACCAACCAACCAGTGTTTTTTAAAAGTTTTTACTATTTTTAATTATTATTTTTAAATTTATTTTCTTATCTTATTGAGTTTGAATCAAATATAAATTTAAAAATCAAATTTGAATCAAATATAAATTTAAAAATCAAATTTGGTAACTATGCTACCAATTAAAAACTCAAAGGATTAATAATAGAAAAAGTTTAAAAAAGGAAAATATTAATAGAAAAAAAAAAGAGAAAGTCACACTCAATCATAGCGAAGAAAAAACTCAAAATACTTAAAATATTTAATAAGTAATACGTTAATAATGAAACTCAAAAAGTTATAAAGAAAGTCAAAGAGGGGGGCGGAGAGCTATCTGGGTGTCTAGTCTCTAATGAATCGATATATAACCAAAAATGCAGTGTTCAATTTAGGATAGGTATAAGGGATATGCATAAAGGTTGATACCTAATGTTTAAATGTTATGGAATAAGTGATATGAATAAGTTTGATATTATTAATTTTATTTTTGAATTTATGATAATTTAAGATAAGGTATAAGTGATATGTATAAAGATTGATGTTTCATGTAATGTAGTAAATGATATTTATAAGTTTGATATAACAAAACTGTTTTTTTTTTTTCTATTTAGCATAAGGTATAATGGATATGCATAAAATTTTATGTCTAATGAAATGTAATAAGTTAATAAGTGATATGTGCTAGTTTGATACAACATGTATAAAATTATATAGAGGGTGTTGTCGTTCTTATACATACCTACAAATGTGGAAAAGTCTCAATCCACTAGGTGTGTTTTTGGACACACAATGTCTAAGTCCAAACAAACTTGTCACCTCG
This sequence comes from Picea sitchensis, assembly GCA_010110895.2. Taxonomy (NCBI): domain Eukaryota; kingdom Viridiplantae; phylum Streptophyta; class Pinopsida; order Pinales; family Pinaceae; genus Picea; species Picea sitchensis. The sequence continues at coordinate 47,486 of SNQJ01S0066724.1, read as the reverse complement.
ATTTGGACTTCTTCCATCTACGCTTACTCTTAGGGAACCCAAGAGGGGTAGACCCTATTTACTATGTGAGTTATTAGGTGAAATCTAGGAGTTAATTTTAGTTTGTTAAAGGTAAGGGGGGCACTAGCCTATATGAGAGGAAGCAATGCAATGTAGACCTTTAATGAGAAGAAACCCTTCCCTTAAGTCAACTATGGCTAGTGCCTAAGGTTGGGCAATGGGGTCAATTAAGTTAAAGCATTGATCTAAATACAAAGCAAGGGATAACTTTACAAATTAGATGATATACAAAAGAATTATAACAACTATCAACAACTGAAGAATAACTAGATGTTACCAAGAAACAATTACTTACAAATGAAAAGAGATAAGCACTAGTTAGATCTATTACAATGGTGAAGCAATTATTGAAATAGATATTAATGGATTTTGCAGATAAGAAAATGAAATAGCTTAAATATGGATTCACCACACTTACACAACTTGCAACCCAAACTTTAAGGCCCTAAAGGATTGTGCACAACTTCAAGGAGGCCACTACAACACAAATGCGCAACTCTAAGGGAGACAAAACACGGAAATAAAGCCAAGCATTTGAAAGTAGAGAGAAGTACTCCACTTCCTTCAACCAATATTAATTTAATTTCATAGGGAAGGATCTTGCCTTATCCAGATTGACAATTTTAAGAAAGATTGGCATGTGATCCCCATGAATTTAACATAAAATTTTCGAAGATGAGAAAATAGTCAAGCCTTTTATAGATTAGGGCCTTTAACCTTGTTTCTCCATGTTTGAGAAATCTTATGTGGAAACACATCCACTAAGACATTCATTGTAATCCAATTTTGAAAAGAAAACCTTCTTGATAATATTTTCTTGTGTGATCGCCCATATTTCTTGGGAGGAAATTGTGAAGTTTAGATCCCATCCTAAGACAATATTTTTTCCATACAAGACTCCTAAAGAA
>SNQJ01S0066724.1:24561-40110 GCA_010110895.2 Picea sitchensis | reverse complement strand
CTTGAAGAATATTGTTTTGCAGACTTCTTTGATATTTCATAATACAAATTCGATAATTATATACCATGAGATAAGATGAAGAATATTGTTTTGCAGAGTTATTCTATATTTCATAAAACATATTTGATCATTATATATCATGAAATAGGATGGATACATGCTATCTTAATTAAAATTTAATGTTGGATATTTTTGTCAGGGCACTTGGTTTGTTTCTCATGCAATAAAATTTAATAACTGTTCTCACTATCATAAATCAGTAAGAGTAGTTACAATGTAGCTTTCTTCATTTTTAAACTAGATATGGAATACAGAATTGGTGTATGAAACTTTTTTCTTTAAATAATTATTTAATAAATATTTATATACATGTACTTAAGCATTAAAGAGATTCAAGTTTTACTTATGATTTTCAAATAATTTAAATCCTTTATAAATTATAAAGGATTGAAGTTAAAGTCTTTGATCTACTTGCACATAGAGACTAAACACACTTAAGTTTTACTTATGATTTCTAAATAATTTAAATACATTATACATTATAAAAGACTGAAGTTAAAGCTTTTGATGTACGCAAGTTTTACTTATGATTTCCAAATAATTTAAATACATAATAAATTATAAAGTACTAAAGTTAAAGATTTTGATTTACATGCACACTGCTTTGATCTTGATGCAGGAGCATCGACAACTCATCATGTGAGCCAGTGGAAGCGGAAGACAACTGGACAAGCCAGCACACAATTTTGAAATTACTTTGGAATTATTGCGCCAGTCTTTAATGAAGTCATTTATGAAGAAGCACACTTGTATATTGTAATGGACCATGAGACTTTAAGCTCTCGTCCTTTAGGAAGATAGAAGGCTTTTATTTTAGTTAATGCTGGTAGGTAGATTTTAATTGTAGATTTGATAGCGTATAAATCCAAGAGGGAAACGGGATATAGACACCCTCCTTGTACATTGTATTATGATTTTCTGGATTATCAAGCATTCAGGAAGAAGAAGAGCATGCAGAGGAGTGTATGAAGAACACCCATGTACAGACATCGAATTAATAGAAAGAGCTTGGATTCAATTTCATGGTTCGTGTTATTCTCTGTGTAGTTATGATATTATGCTCATGAATGTTTGTTTTTTGTTATACACTTACTTTTATATGTTGTGTATGTGATTTCATGGTTGAATAGAAGTCTGAGAAAGAATGTGAATGAGTTTCAATTGTTTCTCTAATTGAGCCGAGAGATTCCTGTAAGGAGTGCAGTTGAATTGTCCGCAAGGAGTGCATCGACAGAGAGGTTCGATTAGAGTTAGCTATTGTTCTCATTCATCTTAGAAGTGTAGAGGCACAGTGCCATACAAGGACTGAGCAGGCCAAGGGGAAGTCTTAGAGTTGTAAACCTGAGAAAAACTTTGAAAGACTACTGCTGTAGGAGGGCGCAGAGTCAAGTGACTTCAACACTTAGATATTTCGAATATTTTCTGCAAGGAGTGCGCACAACCAGTTCTCATAAGGAATTGTGAAGTCGAGAACAAGATTAGGAGGAATAAGCCTTCAATTCCACCGAAGGATAAGTGCAGGGAGTTGCTGTTGAAAACCTGAGAGATGCGCCACTGGTTGGCGAGAGGTTGAACAAGTCTTAGTGGAGGAGCATTAAGAGGTTCGACGCCCAGGAGGAGGTAGAGCCATCGATCTGGAGTCACATGGACTGTCAAATTCACACGTGACATCGCATATCGGGGATTCGCGAGGTGAAATATCAAGTTTGTGTAACAAATATTGTGATATCGCGAGTAGCGATATCCCGATAGACTCAGAACCATCGATTATGCGAGACGCGTGTCAGGAGATCCCGAGGAGTCGGGGATCGGAGAATCGAGATTTTCAGGGGTAGAGGAAACTTGCAGTTCGAAGTCGCGAAGCACGATATCCCGACAGTGACGTGGCAGTGTGGGACCACGAGAGCTAGTGGAGTACAAGTGGCATCATATCGGGGATCGAGAAAAAGAAAGTCACGAGTCCATCGACATCAGGACTCACGATCTTGCAAGTTCCAAAATCCTGATAGAAGGATAGAAGGTGGAGAATTCAAGTCCACACAAGTATCGAAGGATCGACACATCAAGGTTCGGAGGTTGGAAATTCAAGTTGTTGATGTCGCGAGTGGCGATTTCCCGATAGGGAGAATTCTGATAGTAGGGGAGAAGTCAATGCTGACTCACATCGGGTTTCGGGGAATCGTGAAGCACGAAACATGCGACCTCAGGATTCGCGAAGTCGCGAATTCCAATTTCCCGATCGTTAAGGGAGATCATTAAGGAGTTGCTATGGGTGAAAAAAAAATTCCCGACAGGGAATTAGAGGAACATTCAAGTTCTTCGGGCCGAAGGAAAAGAAGGTCCTGAGGAGAGCGATCGTGCTCTGAGGAGTGCGGTTGGCGTCAGGGTGGTATCAGAGCAGGAATATCTTTGCTTTCTATAGAAAAGAAGGAGAAGGAGTAAATACACCATGCCGCCCAGAAGAGAAAGGCAGTCACCGGACCCAGAAGACAGGGAGGTGCGAAGAAGAGGTAGGCCAGCAGGAAATCCAGAAATGGAAAGGAAAATGAGAGATCTTTGAGCAAGGCTTGAGGAGATGGTGATAGCTCAGAGACGCGGAGTTGGTGCAGGGGATCTTAGTGATTCCAAGGTTGAAGAGGAAGCTAGACATGAAGAAGAGGTCACAGTAGAGGATGCATCAACCGAGCGGTTGATCAAAGCCATTTCCAGAATGGGTGCGAAAACCAAAATGGACATTCCAATCTATGAAGGAAATCTGGATGCAGAGGAGCTGCTAGATTGGATTAGGGCTCTTGACACTTACTTCGATTATGAAGAAATCAAAGAGGATAAAAAGGTCAGGCATGCTGTCACAAAATTGAAGGGACACGCAGCATTATGGTGGGACGAGATTCAGGCATATAGACGTTCCAAAGTCAAGCAAAAGATCAAAAGATGGGATCGAATGATTGCGAAGATGAAGGCAAAATTCATCCCGAGGGATTATCAAATCACACTGTTCAGGAGAATGCAAAACCTGATACAGAATTTGATGACGGTGAAAGAGTATACCGAAGAATTTTACAAGCTCAACATCAGAGCAGGTCATCGGGAAAGCGATGATGAGAAGGTTTCCATATATCTAAATGGTCTGAGATACGACATTCAGGATGAATTGAGCATGGTAACAATCCAAACAGTTGAGGATGCTTATCAGATGGCTCTGAAAGCAGAAGAGAAACTGAGCCATAAGCAAGGTCAGCGAGGGCGAGGCAGAAGTCAGCCTAGAGGTAAGGCAGTTGCCCAGGACAAATTCCAGAATCCCAAGGAGGAATGGAAGAAACCTCAGGGTAGAGTAGAAAGAGGTGGTACCTCACAGAAAGGACCATACATTGAACAGAGAGGGAAACATAATGACCAGAAGGGAGATTATGCTGATGCAAATACTTTTCCTCATACCAGAGGTAGAGGAAGAGGCCGAGGCGGAGTAATCACATGTTTCGCATGTGGGAAGAATGGGCACAGGTCATTTGAGTGTCCCGAGAAAAAGAAGGACATCGCAGAAGCTCACATCGCAGAAGCTCAAAGGCGTGATGCTGAGGCTGAAGACGCTGAAAGCGAAAGATCGGTTGTGATGCATAAAGTCCTTTTGACACCTGAGAAAGAGGTGGAAAGCTCAGTCCAGAGGACTAGACTCTTCAGAACAGCTTGCAAAACCAAGGACAGGAAATGAAAGGTTATCGTTGATAGCGGTAACACGGATAATCTTGTTTCAACCGAGATGGTAGAGAAATTAGAGCTAGAGATGACTGATCACCCAAGTCCATACAAAGTTTCATGGCTACAGAAGGGACATCAAGTGAGTGTTACTAAACAATGCTTAGTTGAATTTAAAATAGGAGGATACAATGATAAGATTCTGTGATTGTTATTCCCATGGATGTATGTCATTTATTGCTAGGTAGACCATGGAAATATGACAGAAATGTGATTCATGATGGGAGAATGAACACATATACCCTGGAGAAAAATGGGAGAACCCATATGTTTCTTCCGATAAAGGAAAAGGAGGTGAAGCCGGAAGTAAACAACACAATACTCCTCATGAGTGGGAAGGAGCTTCTTACAGAGGTTGAGAAGAATGAAGATCCACAATTCTTTGTTGTCAGAAAGCCAAGAATTATTCTGACTAGCACAAGAGTGGATGATTTACCAGATGAGATTCAGGAACTGCTGGATGTGTTCGCTGATATCATAGTGGACAAATTACCCCATTCGTTGCCACTAGTAAGAAGTGTGAGTCATCACATAGACCTCATACCAGGAGCAAGTTTTTCGAACAAAGCTGCGTATAGGTTGACGCCGCAGGAAAATGAAGAAGTCAAGAAGCAGGTCCAAGATTTGATGGACAAAGGATTAGTCAGGGAAAGCTTGAGTCCGTGTGTTGTTCTGACAGTGCTCATTCCAAAGAAGGATGGAGGCTGTAGGATGTGTACCGACTCAAGAGTGATTAATAATATCACCATCAGGTACAGATTTCCACTACCGAGAATGGATGATCTGATGGATTGCCTGAGCGGGGCGAGTTATTTTTCAAAGATTGATCTGAAGAGCGGATATCACCAGATTCGCATGAGGGAAGGCAATGAATGGAAAACAACATTCAAAACCAACGAAGGGCTGTATGAATGGATAGTCATGCCATTTGGCTTGACGAATGCACCGAGTACATTCATGAGGCTGATGAATGAAGTCTTGCGGGAGTTCATCGAGAAATTTGTAGTTGTGTATCTGGATGACATACTGATTTTTAGAAAGACGAAGGCCAAGCATTTGAAGCATTTGGCCATTATAATGAGGAAGCTACAGCAGGAGAAGCTGTTGATCAACATGAAGAAGTGCTCATTCATGAAGACAGAGCTCATCTATTTTGGATTTGTCATATCGGTGAATGAATTGAAGATGGATCCGGATAAGGTGGAGGTAATTAAGAATTGGGCATCGCTAAGAAATACTTTCGAGGTGAGGAGTTTCCATGGTTTGGCTAGTTTCTATCGGAAGTTCATCAAGAATTTCAGTGGGATTAGCGCAATGATGATGGACACAGTGAAGAAGCGGCATAAGAATTTTCATTGGACAGCCGAGGCTGAGAAGAGATTCAATCTGTTGAAGCAGAAGATCACAGAATGACCAGTGTTGGTGTTGCCTGATTTCAAGAAGACATTTCAGGTGAAATGTGATGCCAGTGGGTATGCCATAGGAGCGATCTTGAGTCAGGAAGACAGGCCAATCGCATATTATAGCGAGAAGTTGGATGAAGCGAAGCTGAAATACTCCACGTATGATAAAGAATTTTATGCTATCATACAGGCGCTGAAAAAGTGGAGGCATTACTTGATCCCAAAAGAATTTGTTATGTATAGTGATAATCATGCATTACAGTTTGTGAGTCAACAAGAGAAGTTGAATCAGAAACATGCAAAATGGGTAGAGTATATGCAGAATTTTACATTTGTAATTAAACACATTTCAGGTACTGCTAACAAAGTGGTTGATGCTTTGAGCAGAAAATGTTTGCTATTGCAGGAGTTTTGAGTCAAAACGTTGGGTTTTGAAAACCTCAGGGACATGTATGCAGGAGATGCATATTTTGCAGAGGCATACGAGGCAGATGAGAATCCAGTTCTCAGAGATCGGAGTCCGTGGATAGATTATATGATCCAGGAAGGATTGTTGTTCAGAGGCAATCAACTATGTATTCTGAATTGCTCCATGAGGGAGAACTTGTTGAAAGAGAAGCACAGTGGAGGCTTGGCAGGTCATTTTGGCCAAGACAAAACCTTTGCGAAGATGACTGAATCATATTTTTGGCTAGGGATGCGAGCAGAGGTCAAGCGGTTTGTTGACAGGTGTAGGATTTGTCAGCATTCAAAAGGGAGAAAGCAGAATGCAGGTTTTTATTAGCCATTGCCCATACCAGAGAGGCCATGGGAGGCTATTAGCATGGATTTTGTATTAGGTTTGCCAAGGACACAAAGAGGTCTAGATTCAATCTTTGTGGTGGTTGACAGGTTTTCAAAGATGGCACACTTCATTCCATGCCAGAAGACCAGCGATGCGACGCACATCGCAAATTTGTTTTTCAAGGAGATTGTTAGACTCCATGGATTTCCGAAAAGCATTGTTTCGGATAGGGACACTAAGTTCATTGGACATTTCTGGAGGACACTCTGGAAGAAGATGGGAACTAACTTAATGTTTAGTTCTACCTATCATCCACAAACGGATGGGCAAACAGAGGTAGTAAACAAAAGTCTGGGAGATTTATTGAGAAGCTTGGTGACAGAGCACCATAGCAGCTGGGACAGCGTATTGCCACAGGCAGAGTTTGCGTACAACGATTTAGCGAATAGGAGCACAGGAAAAAGTCCATTTCATATTATGTATGGGACACAACGGAGAGGAGTTTCTGAATTGCGAGATTCAGGACAAACTCCTACTAGCAGTGCTAGTGCAGAAAAGTTTGCTGAGGCAATGAAAGAACTTCACAGTCAGGTGAAGCAGAGACTACAAAATTGAAATCAGGAGTATAAGCGCAGAGTAGATCAACATCGGAGACAACTTCATTTCGAAGTTGGTGATATAGTTCTGGCACATCTGAGGAAGGAAAGGTTCCCAAGGGGAACATACAACAAGATCAAAATGAAGAAAATCGGGCCATGCAGAGTCCTGAAGAAATTCAGAGAGAATGCTTATGAAATCGATTTGCCGGATGGCATCGGGATATCTTCGACATTCAATGTCTCAGATTTATATGCATATAAGGCTGAGGAAGCAGGAGCTGGAAACGATGAGAAGCCAGAAGTCCAGTGGCGGAAGCAGATGTCGATTGCAAAGAAGCCGCAGATGGAGTACATACTAGACAAGCGAGTGGGAAAGAAGACCAGAAGAAAAGAATACTTCGAGTATCTGGTCAAGTGGAAGAATCACCCAGTGGAGGATGCCAGCTGGGAAATTGAAGCAATGATACAGAAGCATGGAGAGACCGTGCAGGAGCTCATGGACAGGAGCCCATGAAATCTTTCAAGGCAGGGAGTATGATGCAGGAGCATCGACAACTCATCAAGCGAGCCAGTGGAAGCGGAAGACGGCTGGACAAGCCAACACACAATTTTGAAATTACTTTGGAATTATTGCGCCACTCTTTAATGAATTCATTTATGAAGAAGCGCACTTGTATATTGTAATGGACCTTGAGCCTTTAAGCTCTCGTCCTTTAGGCAGATAGAAGGCATTTATTTTAGTTAATGTTGGTAGGTAGATTTTAATTGTAGATTTGATAGCGTAGAAATCCAAGAGGGAAGTGGGATATAGACACCCTCCTTGTACATTGTATTATGATTTTCTGGATTATCAAGCATTCAGGAAGAAGAAGAGCATGCAGAGGAGTGTATGAAGAACACCCATGTACAGACATTGAATTAATAGAAAGAGCTTGGATTCAATTTCATGGTTCGTGTTATTCTCTGTGTATTTATGATATTATGCTCATGAATGTTTGTTTTTTGTTATACACTTGCTTTTATATGCTGTGTATGTGATTTCATGGTTGAATAGAAGTCTGAGAAAGAATGTGAATGAGTTTCAATTGTTTCTCTAATTGAGCCGAGAGATTCCTGCAAGGAGTGCAGCTGAATTGTCCGCAAGGAGTGTGTCGATAGAGAGGTTCGATTAGAGTTAGCTATTGTTCTCATTCATCTCAGAAGTGTAGAGGCACAGTGCCGTGCAAGGAGTGCGCAGGCCAAGGAGAAGTCTTAGAGTTGTAAACCTGAGCAAAAATTTGAAAGACTACTGCTGCAGGAGGGCGCAGAGTCAAGTGACTTCAACACTTAGATATTTCGAAGATTTTTCGCAAGGAGTGCGTGCAACTAGTTCTCATAAGGACTTGTGAAGTCGAGAACAAGATTAGGAGGAATAAGCCTTCAATTCCACTGAAGGATAAGTACAAGGAGTTGTTGTTGAGAACCTAAGAGATGCGCCATCGGTTGGCGAGAGGGTGAACAAGTCTTAGCGGAGGAGCATTCAAAGGTTCGATGCCTAGGAGGAGGTAGAGCCGTCGATCTAGAGTCACATGGATCATCAAATCCACACGTGACATCGCATATCGGGGATTCGCGAGGTGAAGTCTCAAGTTTGTGTAACAAATATTGCGATATCGCGAGTAGCGATATCCCGATAGACTCAGAACCATCGATTATGCGAGACGCGTGTCAGGAGATCCTAAGGAGTCGGGGATCGGAGAATCGGGATTTTCAGGGGCAGAGGAAACTTGCAGTTCGAAGTCGCGAAGTGCGATATCCTGACAGTGACGTGGCAGTGTGGGACCACGAGAGCTAGTAGAGTACAAGTGGCATCGTATCGGGGATCGGGAAAAAGCAAGTCCCGAGTCCATCGACATCAGGACTCGCGATCCCGCGAGTTCCGAAATCCCGATACAAGGATAGAAGGTGGAGAAGTCAAGTCCACACAAGTATCGAAGGTTCGACACATCGGGGTTCAGAGGTTGGAAATTCAAGTTGTTGATGTCGCGAGTGACGATTTCCCGATAGGGAGAATTCCAATAACAGGGGAGAAGTCAACGCTAACTCGCATCGGGTTTCAGGGAATCGTGAAGCACGAAACACACGACCTCAGGATTCGCAAAGTCGCGAATTTCGATTTCCCGATCGTTAAGGGAGATCATTAAGGAGTTCCTGTGGGTGAAAAAAATTTCCCGACAGGGAATTAGAGGAACATTCAAGTTCTTCGGGCCAAAGGAAAAGAAGGTCCTGAGGAGAGCGATCGTGCTCTGAGGAGTGCGGTTGGCGTCAGATCTGCATGAAGTTAAAGTATTACACTGACTAAATAATTTAAATACATTATAAATTATAAATGACTGAAATTAAAGCCTTTGATCTACATGCAGACTGCTTTGATTGATTGACATGAAGTTAAAGTACTCTTAGATGGTACATTATTGATTTCTTTTTAGATTAATCAATATTTTAATTAAAAACATATAGCTTGGGTGGGGTCTGATTTAATGAAAGTAATATTTTTTGTAGTGTTTACTATATTAAAGTAAAGACAAAAATTAAGACTTAATAATTTTGACATATGTTATTCTTTGTTAGTCATTAAAGTATCCGATTAATATTGATTAGTATCTATAATTGAATTAATTTTGTCTAAAATCCTGCTCGAAATTGTTAAATTTACATATTTAAATGGTTAAATCTTATAGTCAAAGTGTCCCAATTTTTTTTTAATACTGTGAATCAATTTATATATTAATAAATGCAATTTATACATTGTACCTTGCACTGTAGGATTCAATGAAGCTACTACAATATATATATCGTTGTAAGTTTGGAAAACCAACCAACTAGTGATTTTTTTTAAGGATATTTATTATTTTTTAATTATTATTTTTAAAGTTATTAGTTTAGAAAACCAACCACCTATTCACTATTCTTTTAAGAGTTTTTACTATTTTTAATTATTATTTTTGAATTTATTTTCTTATCTTATTAAGTTCGAATCAAATATAAATTTAAAAATCAAATTTGGTAACTATGCTACCAATTAAAAACTCAAAAAGATAATAATAGAAAAAAGTTAAAGAAAAAAAAATATTAATAGAAAAAAAAAAAGAGGAGAAAGTCACACTCAAGCATAGCGAAGAAAAAGCTCAAAATACTTAAAATATTTAATACGTAATACGTTAATAAAGAAACTCAAAAAGTTATAAAGAAAGTCAAAGAAGGGGGAGGAGAGCTATATGGGTGTCTAGTCTCTAATGAATCGATATATAACAAAAAATGCAGTGTTCAATTTAGGATAAGTTATAAGGGATATGCATAAAGGGATAAGGTATAAGGGATATGCAATAAAGGTTTATACCTAATGTTAAAATGTTATGGAATAAGTGATATGAATAAGTTTGATATTATTAATTTTATTTTTGAATTTAAGATAATTTTTTCCTTATGTATAAATGTATAAGTGATATGTATAAAGATTGATGTCTTATGTAATGTAGTAAATGATATTTATTAGTTTGATATAACAAAAATGTTTTTTTTTTTTTTTTTTNGCACAAAATTTTATGTCTAATGAAATGTAATAAGTTAATAAGTGATATGTGCTAGTTTGATACAACATGTATAAAATTATATAGAGGGTGTTGTCGTTCTTATACACTCCTACAAATGTGGAAAAGTCTCAATCCACTAGGTGTGTCTTTGGACACACAATGTCTAAGTCCAAACTCACTTGTCACCTCGATTTGGACTTCTTCCATCTAGGCTTACTCTTAGGGAACCCAAGAGGGGTAGAACCTAGTTACTATGTGAGTTATTAGGTGAAATCTAGGATTTAATTTTAGTTTGTTAAAGGTAAGGGGGACACTAGCCTATATGAGAGGAAGCAATGCAATGTAGACCTTTAATGAGAAACAACCCTTCCCTTAAGTCAACTATGGCTAGTGCCTAAGGTTGGGCAATGGGGTCAATTAAGTTAAAACATTGATCTAAATACAAAGCAAGGGATAACTTTACAAATTAGATGATATACAAAAGAATTATAACAACTATCAACAACTGAAGAATAACTAGATGTTACCAAGAAACAATTACTTACAAATGAAAAGAGATAAGCACTAGTTAGATCTATTACAATGGTGAAGCAATTACTGAACTAAATCTTAATGGATTTTGCAGATAAGAAAATGAAATAGCTTAAAGATGCATTCACCACACTTACACAACTTGCAACCCAAACTTTAAGGCCCCAAAGGATTGTGCACAACTTCAAGGAGGCCACTACAACATAAATGTGCAACTCTAAGGGAGGCAAAACATGGAAATAAAGCCAAGCATTTGAAAGTAGAGAGAAGTACTCCACTTCCTTCAACCAATATTAATTGAATTTCATAGGGAAGGATCTTGCCTTATCCAGATTGACAATTTTAAGAAAGATTGGCATGTGGTCCCCATGAATTTAACATAAAATTTTCGAAGATGAGAAAATAGTCAAGCTTTTTATAGATTAGGGCCTTTAACCTTGCTTCTCCATGTTTGAGAAATATTATGTGGAAACAAATCCACTAGGACATTCATTGTAATCCAATTTTGAAAAGAAAACCTTCTTGATAATATTTTCTTGTGTGATCACCCATATTTCTTGGGAGGAAATTGTGAAGTTTAGATCCCATCCTAAGACAATATTTTTTCCATACAAGACTCCTAAAGAATCTAACCCTTCCTAAAATGGAATATGCTCAGACTCTTATAAATTTACCACTTTCAATGAAAACTTTAAAAAGGATCCACCAACTCCACCACCAACCCTGAAGATAATATCTTTGAGGAAGTGCTCTTAAAGATTGACCTTCAAGCTCTAAGGAGATCGTTGAAGAGGCCCTCAGATTTATCTTTGAGGAGATTCTCATAAATATTGACCTTCAAGCTGTTAGGAGATCAGTGGAGAGGCCCTCTAAATCTGAGAAAAAAAATGACCAATCCTTCAACCAAGATTTGAAAATCCCCCTGCTTTGTCCCCAACACACAATAGTTTCCTATATAATAATTACATCCACATTTTGCAAAATCACTACTTGTTTGAGGGATAAATTTTGTAGGTGCTCCCAACCCCTCTAATGTTCAGTGAGATAATGACCCAATGATTGTTCTACCCATTATCTCAGGAATCTCAACAAATGAAACATCGTCCACTACCACGATTTTTTTCCTTTGTTTACCTGATTTCCAACGCTTTGATTTTGGCTTTGTCAAAGGGTTGGGAACAACTTTCATCTCCTCACCTTTCCTATCTCTAGCCTAAGATGTCTGATCCATCACCTTTCGTAAGAGAAAGATCATCGTTCCTATATCTGGTTTGAACATCATTCTCATCACTTTTCAGAACAAAAGAATTAGTGGGAGGGGAGCTTTTCCAAGGCACATTAACACCTACGTGTGCCAACTCTACCTTCTTATCCTCGTCATAGGTAACTCTAGTGTTTGGATGCGTAGAAAATAAATACATTGCCACCAAATGATCTATAGCTCCATTAATATAAAATGCATGAGAATCCAACGACCCATGCTGGCTCTGCAAAAGAGATCGTCTTCATACGAAGTCCTCGTTGATACAAAGACCTCTGAGAATCCTAGCTCACCATCGTAATGAATCTTGTTTGATATTTCTTTCGGATGGAGTGGGCTAACTCAAGAGAAATCTTTTATTTGAGTTACTTTTCCTATAGTTCTTTTGATGATTAGCTTTTAAATTTTAGGTCAATCCAGAATTATGATGGATTTTTTGAACATCTGAATTAGTTTAAAATGGAGAAAAGCTCTTGGAATAAGAGTGGAATAAAAATCTAAATGCATAGAAATTTCATCCATACTAAACTCAAACTACCCCTCAAAATTTGACCAGATTAAAACCCAAAAATTTACTTGAAAATCGGATCGGTTTGCTCCCGAATTAACCTATTCCCCTTATAATTCCACTGGCCTTCAGATTTGGTTCAATACCTTACTCATCACCATGTTATCGTCATTTGTGTACTTCTTAGTACTCCCAAAACAAAATCTTACGAATACCCTGCCAAATCGGTCGTTGTCTGCAACATTTTTGGAGACTCCTTTATGTACGAGTACGAGATTGCAAGGTGCCACCATTATAATTAGAGCCCTGCAAGGAGGCCACAAAATAATTACAATGTCTGATCGAAATTCCCTCGACATTGACGAAATCGAAATCGACATCCACATTATTTGTCTGATCGTTATTTGTAGAGTTTTGATAACTTTTATTCTACAAAGAACTTTGATGATCATGGGAAGTTGGATCAGAAATAACTTGACACTATTCTACGTCTTCTCCATTTTCTTTTCTTTCGTATTCTATCGACAACTCAATTTTCCATCAATTTTGTTATGGAATTTAGTCTTCTAGTCAAGGAACGACGAGGTAGGTTCTTGAAGAAATATTGTTTTGCAGAGTTGTTTGGGGTAGGTTCTTGAAGAATATTGTTTTGCAGACTTCTTTGATATTTCATAATACAAATTCGATAATTATATACCATGAGATAAGATGAAGAATATTGTTTTGCAGAGTTATTTTATATTTCATAACACAAATTGGATCATTATATATCTTGAGATAAGATGGATGCATGCGATAGTGTTAAGATGGGTACATGTTATCTTAATTAAAATGTAATGCTCGATATTTTTGTCAGGGCACTTGGTTTGTTTCTCATGCAATAAAATTTAATAACTGTTCTCACTATCATAAATCAGTAAGAGTAGTTACAATGTAGCTTTCTTCATTTTTAAACTAGATATGGAATACATAATTGTTGTATGAAACTTTTTTATTTAAATAATTATTTAATAAATATTTATATACATGTACTTAAGCATTAAAGAGATTCAAGGTTTACTTATGATTTTCAAATAATTTAAATATTTTATAAATTATAAAGGATTGAAGTTAAATTCTTTGATCTACTTGCACATGGAGACTAAACGCACTTAAGTTTTACTTATGATTTCTAAATAATTTAAATACATTATACATTATAAAGGACTGAAGTTAAATCTTTTGATGTACCTGCAGACTAAACGTACTCAAGTTTTACTTATGATTTCCAAATAATTTAAATACATAATAAATTATAAAGTACTAAAGTTAAAGCTTTTGATTTACATGCACACGGCTTTGATCTGCATGAAGTTAAAGTATTACACTGACTAAATAATTTAAATACATTATAAATTATAAATGACTGAAATTAAAGCCTTTGATCTGCATGCAGACTACTTTGATTGATTGACATGAAGTTAAAGTACTCTTAGATGGTACATTATTGATTTCTTTTTATATTAATCAATATTTTAATTAAAAATATATAGCTTGGGTGGGGTCTGATTTAATGAAAGTAATATTTTTAGTAGTGTTTACTATATTAAAGTAAAGACAAAAATTAAGATTTAATAATTTTGACATATGTTATTCTTTGTTAGTCATTAAAGTATCCGATTAATATTGATTAGTATCTATAATTGAATTAATTTTGTCTAAAATCCTGCTCGAAATTGTTAAATTTACATATTTAAATGGTTAAATCTTATAATCCAAGTGTCCCAATTTTTTTTAACACTGTGAATCAATTTATATATTAATAAATGCAATTTATACATTGTACCTTGCACTGTAGGATTCAATGAAGCTACTACAATATATATCGTTGTAAGTTTGGAAAAGCAACCAAAAAGTAATTTTTTTTAAGGATATTTATTATTTTTTGATTATTATTTTTAAAGTTATTAGTTTAGAAAACCAACCACCTATTCACTATATTTTAAGAGTTTTTACTATTTTTAATTATTATTTTTGAATTTATTTTCTTATCTTATTAAGTTCGAATCAAATATAAATTTAAAAATCAAATTTGGTAATTATGCTACCAATTAAAAACTCAAAGAGATAATAATAGAAAAAAGATAAAAAATAAAAAAAATATTAATAGAAAAAAAAAAGGGAAAGTCACACTCAAGCATAGCGAAGAAAAAGCTCAAAATACTTAAAATATTTAATACGTAATACATTAATAAATAAACTCAAAAAGTTATAAAGAAAGTCAAAGAGGGGGGCGGGGAGCTATATGGGTGTCTAGTCTCTAATGAATCGATATATAACCAAAACTGCAGTGTTCAATTTAAGATAAGGTATAAGGGATATGCATAAAGGGATAAGGTATAAGGGATATGCATAAAGGTTGATACCTAATGTTAAAATGTTATGGAATAAGTGATATGAATAAGTTTGATATTATTAATTTTATTTTTGAATTTAAGATAATTTAATATAAGGTATAAGTTATATGTATAAAGATTGATGTCTCATGTAATGTAGTAAATGATATTTATAAGTTTGATATAATAAAAATGTTTTTTTTTTTTTTTTTCCATTTAGGATAAGGTATAATGGATATGTATAAAAATTTATGTCTAATGAAATGTAATAAGTTAATAAGTGATATGTTGACGCAACCCCCGCTCTCACAGCAGCCAGTCGCTCCACCAGGACTTCCTTTGCTTCACGGGTCTGAAGGGTCAACGCGCTTCCAACTCCTCTCGGGAATTTTCGTCACCCACATGAGACTTCTCGGTGATCTCCTCTTCGCGTATCGGGAGATCGGATCTCGCGATATCACGAGATTCGTAACTCCGCTTCGTGCCACTCAATGCCGAAACCCCGATCCCCGATGATCAATGGTCAATACTTCGGGATATCGCTACTCGCGATGTTGAACCCTTGAATACCGGAACCCCGAGTGCCGAAATGCCAATGCCACATGCGATACTCCACGCAGTCTCCGTGGGACCCATCGCGACTCGGGACTTCGTTGTCTCTATGTGCTCCTTCCAGCGTCGAAAACGCTGAAGTGCCGAA
>SNQJ01S0066723.1:32040-72040 GCA_010110895.2 Picea sitchensis | reverse complement strand
ATTTTATCACTTCAGAAACAGACAACAAATATAAAGAAGTTCCTACACTGAAAAATCCAATGTATTAATCTTGGATATCTTCCAACACATAGAATCTATGTTTAGACTGCTTAGTCCGAAGGGACATTAATCCTACAAACCTTCCAAAGGCTTAAAAAAAAGAATTTTGAATATGTTAAGCATTTCATGCTTAATAGTCACCAATGTTACGACTGTGAACTGGGAGGCATGCACCAGCAGTTTGAATCAAACCCATTGAAATTAACAACAAAAATAAAGATAAATTTACCAGAAAATCCGTTCCTCGAATCAAATCCATTGAAATTAACACCAAATATAAAGATAAATTTACCAGAAAATCCGTTCCTCGAATCAAATCCATTGAAATGAACACCAAAAATAAAGATAAATTTACCAGAAAATCCGTTCTTTGAATTAAATCCATTGAAATGAACACCAAAAATAAAGATAAATTTACCAGTAAATCCGTTCCTCGAATCAAATCCATTGAAATGAACACCAAAAATAAAGATAAATTTACCAGAAAATCCGTTCCTTGAATTAAATCCATTGAATTTAACACCAAAAATAAAGATAAATTTACTAGAAAATCCGTTCCTTGAATCAAATCCATTGAAATTAACATAAAAAATAAAAAATCCATTGAAATTAACATAAAAAATAAAAATAAATTTACACGAAAATCCGGTTCCAACTTCAAAGAAAAGCTTATTTTACCTTCTACAAAAATTCAATTTTTCTCCAAAACCACATTAAACAACAATAAAATGCAATCTTCACCTTCTAAACAATATCTTAATAAAGATCAATTCTTCACTTGCCACTTCTAATCCTTTCAAAATATACACAAAATAATTTGAAAATTGACGCTGAAGTATTTATCAAAATGTAAAGAAAACAATCATATCTTGCTACTGAAAATGATTTCCCCAACGCATCCTTACAGCGGGGTAGATGACTCTCCTTCCATTAGATTTGCTATTGCTTCACAACGCTTTTGGAGTTTCATAGAATGCACCTGGTGTCTTTATAGGTGGGAAAAGAGAAGGAGCCAAGCAATATCCCAGAATCATTTGGCAAGCAAAATCCTTCCAGAGAAGGAGCCAAGCAATATCCTGGAAAATCAATGGAAAGAAGGGAACGGATTATTTCTTGGTTTTGAATGATATCTTTTCCGACACTTTTGCAGGTCGCCTCCTGGAACCATCTCTATTTATAGCGATTTATGGAGGCCAACGAGAAAGTAGCGCGAAGGTCACTTTCATCTATTATTTATCCATTTTAAAATACATTTGCGGAGTACTTTCCTCCTAACATCGGGGAAGATACGAAATGGGAAAAGGATGGGTAAGGAAATGTGACGAATAAAGTTATGAAGTCAAATTTATTAATTATTTGTTAGTTGTAACGAGATAAAGTTATAAAATATAAAGATATTTGAAAAATATTTATATTATAATATTCTAATTTTATATTATAATATAATAAAAATAAAAAATAAATTTATAATAATAATAATAATAATAATAATAATTTATTTTTAAATTCACATAAAATGAGACATCAAATTGGTGTATAATTTTTTTAGGAGAAAACATATATGATTAACCATTAAAATATATATTAATTGTAATGTTATATTCTATTAAAATATATATGACATAATTAATATAATATTATAGTTTAATAAATATATATTATAAAATAAATAATATTATATAATATATATTTATTATTATATAATAAATATCATATATTATTTATATGAAATAACATATTAATAAATAATATATTAATAAAATATTATAAATGTAAATAGTAATATAATTATTTTTGCAAATTGGTAAATTTGTATTTATATAAAAGTTACCTAGGGGCAGAGGATTATAATATTATAGTTTAATAAATATATATTATAAAATAAATAATATTATATAATATATATTTATTATTATATAATAAATATCATATATTATTTATATGAAATAACATATTAATAAATAATATTAATAAAATATTATAAATGTAAATAGTAATATAATTATTTTTGCAAATTGGTAAATTTGTATTTATATAAAAGTTACCTAGGGGCAGAGGATTACATATTGAGACAAAAAATAATCCCACATTGGGAGGAGTTCTAGACCTACTTGTCTTTAGAGTTACAATGAGATTTGTGAGATATACAACTATTGGAGTCCTAAATTCTGGTAGTATAGAAACTATAAAAAGACCTTAAACAAAACCAAAATTTGTAGTGCATGTAGACTAAATCTTAAGGAGGGAACCTGTTATGTCCATCAATAACTTCCATTTCAGTGTCCTCTTCCCGTTGAATTGGAGTTGGAGGTTTGGGGTTGGAGTTTATCGATTCTGAGGTTGATGGCATGATTCCCTACTATCCTTGGAAGGTTGGTTGAAGTTGAATTTCCTCCAATTTTCTCATGAGGGCGTCCAATTCAACATCCAATTCAACATTCAGGGATTGGAAAGACTGCATGTGATTTACGTTTAGTTCAAGCACTCTCAATACTTGAGAGGAGAGGGTACCCAATCTGCTTTGGATGGTTATGACCATTGAATGAAGGTCATCCAATTCTTGATGGAGCAAGAGCATTCTAGAGTTGGTTCCATGTCTTCTACTAGCCTTGCTAATATCTCTGCACACTCGAATTTGCGACCTTGCAAAGAGAAGTATGATATAATTCCCAACAGGCGCGTTGCAATTGAATTTGTAAGCATTTATTACATGAATTGGAGGTAGGTACATACCTCTTCCCTAGTGGAAAAGATCCATATATCCACCTGTATTTTCCTATGCTGAAGCAAAATGACCAGGTGCGAGGATGCAGAGATGGTTGAAATATTTTTGGGACGTGAGAGCATCCAACTTCCGATGTTGTTGCATGCGAATGAGAGTGAAGGAGGTTGTTGATGGGTGAAGAAGTAAAGGGGGAGGACAATCTAAAGTGAGCAATGTACAGGGTGAAAGAAAGGTCACGTTGGCATAGAGATGGTTGAGAGGGTCTAGGAGTGAGGGGACATATGGCTCCCAAAATTGCAGCATGCTAACTAGGGTGATGAGAAATCCACACAGGAAGAAGGAAAAAGGCAGGACATGCATAAGGTAACAACGTGCCACAAAAATGCGATCAGGGGAGCGCGATGCATCATGGAGATGATAAGCACAGAGGGGAGAAAGAAAAGAAGCACAAAGACAGGGTGTGAAATGAGGGGGAGGGAAATAAGACAGGGGGGAGGACCTAGGGATCAGGGATGAGGGGCTCATGGCAGGACAAGAGGGAAGCCACGTGGTTCCAAAAGAGAGGGCCAAGGGAAAGGCCATTTTTAATCAAATAAGAAGTTCATGTGACAAGACCATGGGAAATGGGCTATGGGGTAGGACTATGGCTGGTTCTTCCATCAATGTTTAGGGAACCTATTTCTCCATTGAGTCCCATGTTGGCCAATTTATCAGGGAGGGACTTTAGCTCTTTCTTGATATGCCACGGGTAAACTTGAATGAATTCTTTGATGATGCCATGAATGTGAAGAAAATTTGTTCTCAAACTCACATCAGTAGGAAGGGAGAAGAGTTTAAATGCCTAATTGTGTTCTTTGAGTCTCCCACGATAGAGAGAACCCCTGTGTTTTTGGATCTAGGTATGAGAAAGCCTTGCAAGAGAGCATATGCTTCATCTTGATTATTAGTAGCCACTCCAATGTTCCATGAGCAAGTGGTCGCAATTTTTCCTCTAGGGTTGTATAGCGCCCCTCCCGCGCATGTCACCACATAAATAGTAATATTAAATATTATTATATAATATTTCTTAAATTTATAATAAAACAAATAATAATATATTATATCATATTAAATTATGGTTAAGTATGTTGGACTATATCGTTATATGAGTTTATGTTGTATTCATGAATATGGTTACATGGTATTAAAATATAGTTGATGTCATAAAAAAATCAATATTGTTAAAATAAGAATAAAATCAATATTGTTAAAACAGGGAGTTGCACAATTCCTAAAAGGTCATGGGTCAAAAAAAATTTTCATCTTTGTGAGATTAAGAGGGTTGAAGATGAAACAAAATTTCTCTTAGAATGTCATGCCTGCATCCACATTAAAACACAATTACAAATTTTTTGTTATAATACCAAAACTATGGTGATTTAGGAAAGTTTCTCTTAAAGCTTTTTGAGTACATAAATAAAATTATAAAGCAAACCATGTAATTCCTTAGCTTTCTTAAGGTCTCATAAACCAAATTTGGTCTCAGTGGATGTTTATTATCGTCCTCCTCTTCATCATCATATTAACAATATATTCATATTTATAATTTTTTTCTTTAAGAATTTTAATTTTAATTTTTTTTATTTTAATTTTGTATGCTTTATGATATAATATCACCCTATAAAGTATAATAATTACACATGAATTTGATTCACCATTTTTAAAATGGCTGACTATGCGTAAAGTATGTTAAACCATATTAAATTGTGTTTAAACATGTTTAAGTACATTAAATACGATATATTTTTATATGAGTTTATATTGTCTTTATGACTATGGTTACATAATATTAGCATATAGTTGATGTTATAATAATAAGAGAAACAATACTTATTATAAATGAAAAAATATTTTATATTATTTTTATTATCATCTAAATCCTTCTCTCTCATAGAGAGCCCAATAATGAAATAAAAATCTTTCTTTGTGGGTTGGTACCATAGTGATGCACGCACATTTCACCTCCAAAATCAACTTTATTGATTTTACCTAGGGGATTTTACATTTACTAAGGGAGTGGGTTCCCTAAACTTCAAATTAATGTAATTTCTCATGTTTTAGCTAGATTCTAGCAAGATAACATTTGTTTTTCCTATTTAAGGTGTAAAAGCTTAATCCAACAATTAGTTGAATTTAGGTAGATTATCCTAAGTATGGAGGATTTGATTGCATTTAATCCTTATCAATTGTAAAGTATGAGAGTGATATTATGGTTGTTAGTTGCACAATCTTAGGGATTTGTTGATGAGTTGGAAGTTGACCTTCCAGGCTTGTAATTGCAAGCTTACGGGAAATCAGAGAATTGAGTGTGTAAGAGTGATAAAGGGAATTGAGTGTGTAAGAGGTCGAGTGTGGCCAATAGGACAATTAGACCCAAATTGATTGTAAATCAAGTCTGGAGGGTGAAAGGCCTTGTATAGATTCATTAATAGAATCGCAGTGGGTTTATTTGGCGTCTCTGTGCCATTATGGAGATTGGGTTCATGTATGTGTTATCTCTCTTAATTTGTGATTTGCAGATTCAAACAATCGTGGGTAAACCCCCGCATAAAAGATAGGGAAAATCTAACTTGAAACAACGAGTCTGTCGACGAGATTGACGAAGTTCCTATGAACTTTGTGTAAGTGGATTAAGAGTTTAAACCTTGTTTTGTGCATAAGGCAAACCAAAGATCAAAGAAGCCCTTTGTAATTATCGAGGAACAACATCCATTGGATCATTTTGATGATGAATAGAAGCCGTTAGATCAAATTTATAAAGATTATGAAAAGTCTCGACATCTAGTGGTGAGAGTAAGATTTGGTCGTTCATTCTTGATCCATATCTACAGACGACAATGTATCGGGAGGAAAAAGGAACTCGGAAGTTATTAGAAAATAGTGATCGTTCAATCCAGATCTAGATCAACGGTCCTTATTATAGAAGCCCATGGACAACGGACATCATAAGTTTTAGGGTGTTTGATGTTGTAAATGTCATGAGGTCCCGATGACAATGAACGTCATGTTGACGTAAGGAACTCCACAAAGGGAATGACATGTGGCCTATTTAGGAAGTGACACATGGTAGTGTCCAATTGGAAACTAACACATGTTGGATTACTGAGAGGGGGTCTGAATCAGTAATAGAGAAATTTTAATCCTTTTAACCACAATATGTAAGTGTTATTTATCTTTATGATCAATATAAAATTATCATCCAATAAGTGCAGAGTAAATAAACCATAAACAATGAACAATCACACAAATACACACTACACCAGTATTTTTACGTGGAAACCCAATGTGGGAGAAAACCACATAATGCTTTTTCTTATGTGTGTTTAAGAATTACATTCATTGGAAGCACCAACTTTCTTTGTTCTCCAACTACAACTGGAAGGAGTCTCTGACCCCCTATATTTTTAGGCTACAACCCGAGGGAAGCTCCAACTCCCCAATTCTCTGGCTACAACCAGAAGGAGGCTATAAACCCCTATCTTCTTCGGCTACAACCGGAAGGTGGCTACAACCACCTATCCTTGCCCCATCTTGCCGCCCTGAAGTATAAGTAAGATGATGAAACCACTGTCACACTATCAATGTGAGATATACCACTGTAAAATTGTACCAATTTGTGCCAATAACCTGTAACCAACCTGTGCCATTGTCCTGTAACCAACTTGTACATGTACCATTCATGCACCAACAAATCCAAACAGGTACGTGACCTGTCTATGTTGCAGTTCGCATATGTACGTGACCTGTCTGTACTGCAGCCCGGGTATGTATGCGGCCTGCCTATATTGCAACCTATGTATGCCTTCTGAAAGCTAGTGTTTTTCACTTTTGTTGAGACTCAGACACTCTGTTGTCTCTTGTCAAATCAACCTGCAACATGTTACTGTGTTTAACCTATAGTTGTTCCCTATGCATGCAGCATACATATTCCTTAATCAAGTGCATCTATATCTCTCTAATCATGTGCCATACAAGTGTGTATAATCATGAACATGTATAATAACCATCACATGGAGTAGACATCAAACCCTTGCTGATATACAGCCTAAAACTTCACATACAACTCCACAAAATATTCACAACCAAAGCCCTTAATCTTTTACCAAGAATACTAGCTATACCTCAAATAATTGAACCAACAAGATGTACCAATGAATAATATCAAGTATACAAGCACTATACTTCTGTAGATATGACTTATACAATAAGTGCCATACAACCAATAACCTCTCTAGGGAAAATCCTCAAACCCTCATAGCCATATCTCATGTACACAACAAAATCCAACTACTCATAGAAATAAGACATACCTTTTGAACCAATAGATAGATCTGTTGTACCTAATCACTGTAGACCTTCCTGTGAGCTTGCTTTTAGACTATGAAGACCTGGCACCTTCAACAACTCAACCTTTCATGGCTTCTTCAACAAGTATGTGCCCTAATCTACTTCTAGGATGTGTATGTATGCGCCATGTTCTACTGCCAGTCCATGTATGTACGCGACTTCATCCATTGCATCCTGCGTACACTTCAAAACCTAGGGTTTTTTCAGTATTTTCCGCAACTCCGAAACTTTCGCTGTCAACCCTTCATGTTGCCTCAAACTTGTGTGACTTCATATGTATCAATGAGTACCTGCAATAAACCTTTCACAATAATAGATATTCAATGTGCTCAATAGGTACTAATAGGAGAGCCTTTCTCTCTTATTTATACTTCCATGTAGCTTCCTCAAGGGATTACCTTCTAACCAACTTAACCCAATTCCCTTATTTTAGGGCTAACCCACTTCTAACCACTTGTCCACTTCTAGCCCACTTTGCTACAAATAGTAAGCTCTCCACTTCTAGTTGCAACTAACTTAGTTTTAATTATTTTCTTATTGCAACAATTTAACCCATGATTAACTCCTAGTTTCACCCACTTGACTAGTCAACTTGTTCTAAGGACTTCTAGAATAAATTGACCTCTTTGACCTTCTAGATAACTCATGGAGGTTCTCTAACTTCACAAGGCCATAAATATCTAACCGTGAGGAGCTACGTGACGTTCCACATATCACCAGAAATGGTATGACATGTACTATCCATCTAAAATGGCTTTACCTGCAAACATACTACCCTTCATACCATTATACATCAAACAAAATTTAATACTCTAACCATACTATTGGCGCTACCAGAATTTATTATCGGACTTGCTTCAAGGGTTGAAATCAATGAAAACCAACCAAATTAATCAACAATATAACCCTTTGGCATTGATGGAAACAATTTGATGCAAAACTAAAATCATATCACTCATTCTCCCCTTGTGACCAACGCTCCTTGTTGGAGGCAGGCCAAAGGCCAAAGCAGAAAAGCAAGGAGTTTTTGGGGAAAGAAAGAATGCATGAGGAAAGCGACAGCTGGAAGGAAGCACAACACGCACGCATGAAAGGAAGACAACAACTAGAAGGAAGAACAACACACATGCATGGGAGGAATACCTAACGACAATAGGGTTAGGGTTTTGGTAAGGAATTGTAAATGGCTGAAGAGCTTGAAATGTATAAATATAGATACTTAGGTATCATAAGGGGTTCTCTTGGGGGTACTATTATGTTATTGCAGTTACGTATGAGTTGATGCGATATGTAATGTTTTGCTGTAAGACCCATTTTGTATAAGTTGTTGAGCTAGAGGGGAGGAAGGAAGGTAGATCTTAAGGGTTAGACCACAGGATATGGAGCCTAGTGCGATCTAGTCCGCCTCATATAGATCCTACCCAACTGAGAAGAGTTGTATGCATGCGGCGCTGTGGATGCAGAACTATCATAATAAAGAGATGAGAGCCAAATCTTTGTGGATGTAGCCTAGGAGGGGGTGAACCATGGTAACATATGTTTTATGTGATGAATTCTTGCATATCTTTATCATCTTCAGTAGTTATTAGTATGTTGAATGAATGAGTTATTATATTGTTGTTTAAATGTTGTTACGATGTTGATGGAATAAGATATTGGGTTTACTGCATAATCATGGATAACAATAGACAACATTTACAAGTTATAATAGATAGTTCAATATTTAGCCCTCTTATCTCACACTCAATCCCAGGCTGTAAACACCTGAGTCTTATAGCCACCCATTAAAGTTATCTTGGGTGAGACTGCACAACGCACTCTGTATGCTATGTTGCCTTCTGGTTTACCAAGAGGGCCGATAGTTTTAGAGGCTTTGTTGGAAACCTGAAAGACATGAACCCTAGGTCGATATAACTCAGACAATATAGAAGAGAAGAATTAAACCAACAAATGGTTATGTTGTCATTGGTAAGAACATGAGAGGATTGAGTAGAAGAGATAAGTCGAAGATCTGTCGGAGGCAGATCAAGAAAAGGTTAGGGCAGAGACCAATGAGCCATTAGAAGGGAATGTTGAGACCGTGGAATCCCACAAAAGCAGAGATCGAAAGTTGGTTAAGAACAAAAGAGCTAGATTTTGCACAGAAAGACAATAGAAACCCGAGACTAACACCTTGCAAATATCTTGAGAAATACGTGTTTACCGATTTACACAAAGTTTTTTCTCTGTGATTTTCCACACCTATTGCAGGAGTGGATACTAAGGTTGAAGGATAACCACGCAACGAACCAGATTTGACAACTAGAGTGGACCCCAGTACAGATTGAGCAGTTACAGCAGGTGAACAACAAATTCACCCGCGCAGTATATTTTTGGCTGGACAGTATTGTGGCAGGGTTTATAACATAGTTTGCAGTCGACACAGTGAAGTCGTACAGTGCAGCGGAGCAAGAGTTTCTACGAGGACCCCGAGGAAGGTACATTTGATTGTTGTATACTTCTATTAAGATACTGCTATATAACAAAGGTGTAATGACAATGGAGTCAGACAGCTAAACTTCCTTGCGTGCATGGGAGAAGGGGGGAAGCACTGACAAAGAGAGGAGAAATGGAAGGAGGAAAAGATAAGGGCAAGAAAGAGGAACTCTTGGACCCAATCATGATAGATGGCGACCAGATCAACCAGATCACAACGACAGCTGGAATGATGCATAGTGGAGTACCCTACCAATATAAGGTGAATACCAAGAAGAGAGTCATAGCCGCAAGGGAAGGCTTGGCGAGTGATGAGGAAGAGGTAGAGGATCTCCGAGCTGTGGAGTAGATTGAAGAAATCATGTGCGCAAAATATGAGAGGAAGACGAGAGGTCCAAGAGTGGGATGAGAAGGCAACCATCCTATCCATATTAATGTCAGTGTGGAACCCATAAATCCATGTGTGACTAATACACCAAAGAGAACACCACTGTTTAGACAACCGAAGTTTAGAAGTAGTCAGACAACAGGAAGTACATATACACAAGGAACAACAACTGGAGGAGCCGGTTCAAGCAACACTAGTCAGGTATCTACACCACGCAGAGGTAGTAGTTTAGCATTCAAAATGGCAGGACACGATCCCACCATCAGGTTACTAGAATTTCGAGGCGAAACAGAAGAAGACCTTGAGAAGAATTTGTTCATTTGTGAAAATATCTGGGAAGCAAAACAAATCATTGATGAAGATACCAAACTTGCACATCTAGAAATTACACTAAGAGACCACGCACTAGACTGGTACATGAGTCTAGACACAAACAATGCCCCTGGTACAACAAGGACACTGGCAGACATTAATAAGTTACTGATAAATGAGTTCTAGAAGTCGAGCTCAGAGGATCAATACATGAACGAGATGATTGAAATTTGATAGAAAACAGGAGAGTCTGTATGGGATATTGATCAAAGATTCATGCGAATAAAGTGAAAGTTAAAATATATCATGACCGATATGCAACATCGACACTTGTTTGTCAACTCACTACTCTCACACTTTAAATATCCACAACAACAACAGAAGTTTCAGACGCATGTAGAGGCTCTGCAGGCAGCCTTGCAACTGGAAGAAAATCATTACCAACAAACAAACCCAGCTATTGAAGAGTTGAAGGAGGACTTGAAGAATTTAACATTTCAACCGAACTAGAATAAGAACAATGACAAACGAGAAGTTGTTTGGTGTACTACATGCAGGACAGAAAGACACCACAAGAACAAATGTCCTACATTCACTCAATATATGGCAACAGGAATGCCAAATCCATTACCACTGGGAGGACTATGGTGGGAAATTTGAAAAAAACTGGGTCACGACCCTTATCACTACACGATGATGCAGAAATACCAGACAATCCCAAAGAGTTCATATTGCACCTTTTGCAAGTTAGTAGGTCATGACGACAAAGATTGTCGAACTATGGATTTGATGCAAGAAAGGACATCAAACACATATAGAGTGCAGGCAGAAATGATGACTGGGCAAGTAGCACCACAGTTCAATCAAGTTCCATCTCCATACAACACTTTGCATCTGCAATATAATACTACGCAACAACCATACAATAACGCGCAACCACAGTACAACATGACACAACCTCAATACAATATCGCGCAGTACAATTAGGCACCTCAGTATAACGCGTCGAGAGGATATCGCGCAGGCTATAGAGGAGGAGGATGAGCCATAGGAGGTTTTGGATGAGGTAGGGGACCAGTGGTATGTCACAATTGTCAACAACAGGGACATTATGCAAGGGAGTTTCCATTTCCAGCAGCGACCTGTATGTATTTTTGTGCATCGAACCATGATACAGAAGAATGTCCGACACTAGTAGTAAAGATCCAAGAAACGAGGAACCAGAACAACCAGAATGTTCAGTGGATTTCAGCCAAAGCAAGGGATGAAGGATGAAACATCAACATAGTCACCCTCAAAGGAGTTAAAACAGGTACCGACGCAGTTCGACAGGAACCAGCACATAATCAATGGGTGAGGAAGAACATCGAACCAAGGAAACAGTTCGATGCACAGAATGAGAAGGAAATATTCAAGGAAGCCAGACAAGAATTTCAGAGGGGAGATGTGGTGTCAACTTCAACTGCGCAGCAAAACAAGGAAGCACCAGAGTACGAGATGCCTCCATCATTAGATCATAGAAATGAAACGAAACCCATGGGACAAGTAAATACAATCAAAGGATTTTTGAAATCATGTGTAAAGGTATTAAGTGATCCATCATCTATGAAAATATTGCAAAACATACTAGAAAAATGTAGCATTGAGATGGAAGGGAAGCCATAACCAAAAATAGTTAATCACCTACACACAAGAAGAAGAACAAGTAGGGAGTTTAGACTGAATGCGAACATCAAAGATTTCAATATGGGAGACATCATACTGAATCTAGGATCTGAAGTTAATGTATTACCAAAGAAGACATGGCAATGCATGGGAGAACCTGCATTAGGATATTCCCCTGTTCAATTGAAATTGGAAAACCAACACAGAGTCTTACCAATAGGTAGACTGAAAGGAGTGGCAGTCGACCTAGATGGAGTGTGCACCAAAGCCAACTTGGAAATGATTGAAATAGTGGACGACACAACACCTTACCCAACATTGCTTGGTCTGTATTGGGCGTTTGACAACCAGGCCATAATCAACCGGAAAAACAGGAAAATGACATTTGAGTTAGGATAATACAGGGTCATCGCGCCATTGGACCCATCAGAAGGAGAGAGGTTTGTAGAACCTGCTTGCCTATACTTGGAGGAAAATTGACCAGTTGTAAAGGACAACTGTGCACGATGAGGATTACATAAACCCAACTGCAGACGAGATACTTAGTTGGTTAAGCATTACTTCATTTGCAATAGATTCAAATACCGATTTAGAAAACTGGCAACAAAGGCTACACGAAGTATCTGCTAGAATATGTGCAAGAATAGATCGTGCAGTAAGATGGGTAGGCACAAAAATCAGGGAACCACCCAGTTTCCATGGAATGAATGATTTGGAAACATTTTTCACACAGTATGAATATGAAGTCTTAGAGAACCAGATACTATTAGCACTTGATCTAGCACTCAAGGCCACACCCGCAAGATGGTGGGGCGCACACAAAGAGACAATCACAAATTGGTACCAATGTAAGCGGTTACGACACATAAGGTTTGACACAGAACAAAAAAAAACAAACAACAGAAGTATGATGGACAAAGGGCACCAACGAAACACTTGGAGGAGTGTAGAACACTATGGAAATTGACAACCCCAAAGGAACGACCTCATCATTTCATACACACTCTCGAGGGCATACCAGCAAAATGGTATACAGACCAAGAATTGTGCAAAGGAACTACGACATGGATGACATTGCAACAAAATTTCACTGTCACTTTCTCATTCGAGCATGAGAAACCCAACATAGATGCAACCCTCAAATAGATAAGATGAGTGATATTCATCAAAGAACCAAAAGTAGAACTTATCACAAAAGAGCAACAACAGAACAAACAGACAGTCAAGGAACTATTATCGTGTTACCATGTGCAAGAGGAAGCACCTGATGAATAAGATCCATGTGATATTCATATTGAAGAAGCAAAAGGCGAAAGAGATGTGGAAGGCCCACCCATAGAATCAGAAGTCATTTTCGTGCCGATCAAAGTAAAGAAAGTCAACATTGGGACAGTCGAGCATTGGAGATTATTGGGATGAGAAAACAGTGGAAAGCATCATAGAGTTGTTGCGCGAATACAATGACTTGTTTCCCACAAAATTTACATAGATGAAGGGTATAACAGGAGAATTAGGGGAGATGAAGACAACACTCAGACCAGAAGAACGATCGATCAGACAATGACTATATAGACTGAACCTAATATACAAGCAACAATTCAAAGTTGAGATCGACAGGATGCTCGAAGCCGGCATCATAGAACCAGTCGAAGAGTCAGAATGGATAAGCCCGATGGTAGTACAGGACAAAAAACAAGGAGGGATAAGGATATGCGTCGACTTGAGGAAGTTGAATGATGCATGCCTACACGACCCATTTCCTACACTGTTCACAGATGAAGTGTTAGAGAATGTCGAAGGACACGAAGCTTACTCATTCACTGATGGATTCTCAGGCTACCATCAGATCAAGATAGCACAAGAAGACAGATACAAGACCACGTTCAAGATAGAATGGGGATCCTACCAGTACACAGTCATGTTGTTTGGACTGAAGAATGCACCAACAAACTTTTCCAAAGTAGTCATTGTCGTGTTTAAGGAATTCGTTTACCAGTTTCTCGAAGTATACATGGATGATTAGATAGTCTATAGTTTATTGAAAAACCACGTGGAATTCTTACACTTGATGTTAGAAAGATGTAGATAGTGTCAGATATAACTGAATATAAAGAAATGCATATTCATAACACCATTCAGGATACTATTGGGCCATATAATACACAAACAAGGATTACTAGTAGATCCTGCAAAGATTGCAGTAATTGTTAACTTAACACCACCAAAAACAATCCGTCAGCTAAGAGAGATGTTGGGACACATAGGTTACTACAGGAAATTGATCAAAGGATACACGCAGATCATTGAACCGATGGAAAAACTGCTAAGAAAGGATACAAAGTTTCAGTGGAACGACGAGTGTCAAAACGGTCTGGATACCTTGAAGGAAAATATGGTCACCACCCCGATATTAGTATTTCCAGACTGGGAGATGACATTCCATGTCCATGTAGATGTATCAACCATAGCACTTGGAGCTATCTTGGTGCAGCTAGGAGGAGGAGGCTTGGATCACCTGATAGCATTTGCGAGCATAAAGTTATCAGACTCATAACATAACTATAACACGACAAAAATAGAAGGCCTAGAGATGGTCTATGCACTGCAAAAGTTCAGACATTACTTACTGGGAAAACATTTTAAGATGTTTACAAATCACTCAGCCCTGAAATACCTAGTCAAGAAGCCAGTGTTGGGGGGGAGAATCTGTCGATGGTTACTACTATTTCAAGAATTTGACTTTGAAGTGATAGTCAAGCTAGGAAAATTGAATGCAGGACCTGGCCACCTATCAAGGGTCATAAATGGAGAAGAACCTACAAATTTAGAAGACAACTTTCCGGATGCACAATTATTCTCAGTCCAGATCATTGATGAATACTTCACATATATCATTCAGTACTTGAGTACAGGTATTGTGCCGCAAGAATATAACATTGCGCAGAAGAAACACTTGGTAGTCTGCGCTGTCGATTATCAACTGATTGCAGGACACTTATATAAAATGGGTGCAGACAACATCTTGCGAAGGTACGTGTTAAAGCACGAAAGAACAAGAAATTTAGCAGAAGCCCATGAGGGAATAGCAGGAGGAAATTATGCAGGTAAAGCTATCGCGTAGAAGGTATTGCGTGCATGACTATGGTGGCCAACGATTCACAAAGACTTGAAGGAGTACTGTCAAAAATGCAATGTCTGTCAAAGGGTAGGCAAACCCAATTGAAGGGACGAGATGCCATTACAACCACAAGTGACATTACAGGCATTCGACAAGTGGGCAATAGAATTTGTGGGACCCATCAACCCACCAGCAAAAAGAACAGGAGCAAGGTACATTATCACCACGACAAAATACTTAAAAAGATGGGCGGAAGCCGCACCAGTGAAGGATTGCAACACAGAAACAACAACACATTTTCTATTTGAACAAGTAATAACTAGATTTGGGTGCCCAAGAGTTTTGATGAGTGATCAAGGCACACACTTCATAAACAACACCATCAGCGCTATGACTGAAGATTTTGAAGTACATCACTAGAAGAGCACACTGTATCACCCACAAGAAAATGGCACAGTGGAAGCATTCAAAAAAATTATGGAGAACGTGTTGACAAAGATCTGTAACGTTAACAGGGATGACTGGGATCTCAAAGTACCAACAGTATTATGGGCATACAGGACTATGTGAAAAAAGTTGACAGGGAAGACACCATTTAAACTGGTTTATGGCCAAGAAGCAGTGGTGCCATTAGAATTCTTAGTACCAAGCTTGTGCATAGCAACGATCACACAGATGACCGAACGCGGTGCAGTACAGGAGAGACTGAATCAGTTAATGACCATGGAGGAAGATTGAATCTTAGCAGGATTCCACCAACAAGTTCAGAAAGTAAGAGATAAATCTTGACACGATAGGCACATCAAGAAGAAAACTTTTAAGGAAGGCGATCTAGTACTGATGTATGACAACAAACCGTTACAACACCCAGGAAAGCTCAGAATGCATGGGTTAGGACCGTAAAAAGTAAAATATGTCACGGATGGAGGAGTTGTACAATTAAGAGATTTATCAGGTGAAAAACTCAGAGGGATGATTAATGGGAGCCAACTGAAGTTGTACAAGGAAATTCAACCATCCACCGCGCAGTAAAAAAAAAAAAAACCAGTATATTGGAAAAGAATCAAAAGGAAAGAACCAAAAAGGGCCCAGTGTGCCAGAGGTAGAAAGGCTACATGAATTTAGGAACACAAACTCGAAAAGGAGAAGGACAATAATCACATACAAAGGGAAACGAGTGGGAAAAGGAAAGTCGACAAAAGCAGGACGACATGATAACACTAAGAAGAATTAAAGGATGACAAGGACCGATGGGATGCCACATTAATTGCGTCAACAGAAGACGGCAAGGTAGAGTAACGGCAAGTATGAAATCATCGAAGGTGCATTGAACCTGTAATTAAGGTGCATTAAATCCATAATCAAGGAAGCATCATTGACAAGCTTCATGGGAAATCCATACAACATACGGGCGAGGGAGGCAATAGTCTATTCACGAAAAGAGAATAGACAGAGAACAACAGAGGCTAAAAGAGAACAATGTGAGTTCAAAAAGATCATAGAGACCATTTGAATCCAGCAAACATTTGGCATTCACTG
This sequence comes from Picea sitchensis, assembly GCA_010110895.2. Lineage (NCBI taxonomy): Eukaryota > Viridiplantae > Streptophyta > Pinopsida > Pinales > Pinaceae > Picea > Picea sitchensis. Next base: position 55,372 of record SNQJ01S0066723.1, on the reverse strand, counting down.
CCATGGCACTACCCAAGTAAGAAGAAGCGAGCCATACCACTAGGAAAACTAGGGTTCAGACCAGGTCACGAGGACAAGCAGAAGAAGGTGAACAACAACCGCTGGAAATCATCAACATCAACAAAATCCCATCCCAGAAACAGCACCGGTGCACTCGACACCCATACTGGAGGAAACCTAATAGCCAGCACAGGAGGACACGAGTAAGGAGATACCAGCGGAAGTACAGGAGCCGCAGAACCAGGGAGAAGAAACCCTGAAGGAGGTAAAAACAACGAATATAAAAGCAGCTTCGGAAGTGAATGACACGACACCAAATCCAAAAAACACATTTGAGCCAGATGAGTCTCAAACAACCATTTCAGACCACCCAGTAGGGGATACGGTTGAAGATGTCTTAGCTTGGACGAAATTGTATATGGAGGAACAACCGGAAGCCGCTGGAACTTCAAGCCAGCCACCACAGTAGCAGAAAGACAAGATACAGATACCAAGGTCACCTCGCAATAAACCTGCAACATAAATTGTTCTACTGCGCATACCAGCTGGGGTACAGGTAGGACCAGAGCTACTAGGTCATATCGGGAAGCTCAATACTATGACCACGATGTAGCAGACGAAGACAATTTTCTAGAACTTGCGAAGAGGGTATTTGTACAGACTATGGGCACAAATCGGGTTGGAGAACTGATCGATCAGCCACTCCAGTGGGCAACCGGGTTGGAGAAAACAAGAATTTTAGTTCTATTAGACCTACCACATTTTGGCAGAGGCCAACATGTAGCCGCATGCATCAAACAATTGTTAGTAGTTATGCATGGCAGGGACATATGGTTGGATAAGCTCGTCTCAATAGATGTTGAGCTTATTGCGAAAATAACAAGGTTACCAATTCGAGGCATGGATCCCGCGCTATTTTTGGATGAAAAAACCAAGGAGAAAGCGCTAGCAGAAGAGATGAAGAAGAAGTATGGCACTGACAAGGGGATAAGAGGGATCATTATCAAGAGGATCAATGATGCAGCCACACAATTGGGCCTCAAAAATCTTAGCCTGCAAGCTGCTAAGAAAATGTCGCAGGGAGGAAGTGCCAGCTGGGGTTGTTGCAGTTGCATCTCAGTGCGCAGAAGGCACCTCAATGAGGTAGGCATCGTATCTCTTGAAATTGTTCTTGGAGGACTTCAAGGATGCGTAGGATCTAGGCACAAAGTTTCACTATTCGTGGCTGATCACACTAATATCCCTCATGGGATGGAAAGAGCCAAGGTACGTAGTTTTTTGTTCCAGACCCAAACAGAATCAGGGAGTGAGATATTTGTTGCTTAGATCTAGGCCAAAGTCGAGGAGAAAGAAGGAGAACAGGGCCATCTTTGAGGGATACCTACGCTACCTACAAGAAGACATATCCAAGATGTGGAGAATAACACTAGAAGATGTCGTGCGATATGGGTCCATCACCAATTTCCAGGCCACACGACATATAATATGGATACAGGCAAGGAAGGACCTGGATAAACAATGGCTACAGATGTGCTACTGCATCACAGAGGGTGACATTGACATGGTCATCAGCGAATGGGCTGATGAATGGAGGATCCTAGCCATTACCCAGGAAGTACCAGAAAGAACAACAGAAGAAGAGGTAGAGCAGGGAGCAACACAGCCTCTGGAAATCCAAGTGACCAAGAGACGCAGAATGGGCCAGGGCAAGCCCACACAGACAGATGAAGGGCCAACGAAGATAGGGACCTAGAAGGAGAAGAAGGAGAGTACGCAATCAGACAAAGAACAACAGAAACAAACTGAGGGATCACAAGAGACCATAGCAAGTCCCAACCCACAGGAAGTAGGGACAAACAAGAGGCCAGCCATGCAGATACGAGGTGCGTGAAAGAAAACAAAGGCACAAAGAACACCGCCAGAATATACAATCATGGATAACGATGGGGAAATGATAGCCTGACTGGTCCAGGATTGTCTATCTGAGGAATTCGACCATGTTGCACATCACAAGGATAGGATTGAAGTGCAATTGACAGACATGCGGTAGTTCCTCAAGAAAACTGGGGAAGTTCAGACAACCAGAAGCAGGGGAGTCGAACCATCAACACCGGAGATAGAAGGAAGAGTGCAAGAAGAAGAAAGAGTGTCAGTCCAAGAAATACTGCAGCCACATGTAACATTCCACATCAACCCTAGTATGTTGCACATGGATGAAATTGTGGGGAAAACACCCTTGAAGGACTTAAGCCAAATCCAAATTGTGTTGACAAGGATACCATTAGGGGCACTACACAGGTTGCAGGTTAGCATAAACCATGAGGTCCAATATCATGTACACATAGACTTAACTGAGATGAAGTAGGAAACAAAGAAGAGGGACACGCTGGAAGTAGTCTATGAGCAAGCTAAATCTGAGACCCAGGAGGAAAGGGAGAGCATAAAAGGATTGGAGTAGAAAGTGGCAGGAACTTAAGAGAAGATTCCACACACCGCGTAGAGTGAGGTAATCACAACAACAAAAAATATTGTTCAGATTGCACAGGAAATCGATCAATATCAAAAGAAGATCGAGGATCTTCGAGAATAGCTCATACCAACCACTCCACCAGCAGTCAAGGAGCAAAGGAAACATGAAGCAACAACGTAGTTGCAGGAGATAGAGCAGTAGGTCATCACAACAACTAACTTGTTTGATAAAGCAACGCAACTTTGGACTATCTTAGAGGAGGATCAGCAGGTCCAAAAGTGTGACAAGGAAGAAGAAAGGATCAACGCAGTGATCCAAGAGCTCAAGCAGAAGCATAAGACAATACCAATCATAGAATGCATCAAATAGACGTAGGGCATGAAGAGATTGCAGGCAGAGCTAATTACTGTGCAAACCCATAAACAAGAGTGACAGGATCAAATGGAATCGTTTCAGGAGAAGGTAGCATAAATCCTGGCATAAGAAGAGGAATCCAAGGCAGAGATAACACAAACCCAGGAAGAGTGTGTGGAATTGATCAGTAATGAAATTGCAGTCCAAATAGTGGACACACTCAAGGAGAAGACTGCGCATGCGCAAACATAGACAACAAAGCTCAGGGAAAAATTCTAGGCGATCACCAAGGATATCGAAGAAGCACACAAAGCTAAGGTGGCTTGGGACGAGCCACATGTCAGTGTTGGGGGCCTGTTGGAGGCAGGCCAAAGGCCAAAGCGGAAAAGCAAGGCGTTTTTGGGGAAAGAAAGCATGCATGAGGAAAGCAACAACTGGAAGGAAGCACAACACGCGCGCATGCAAGGAAGGCAACAACTGGAAGGAATAAAAACACACATGCATGGGAGGAAGACCTAAGGATAGTAGGGTTAGGGTTTTGGTAAGGTATTGTAAATGGATGAAGAGTCTGAAATGTATAAATATAGATACTTAGGTATCATAAGGGGTTTTCTTGGGGGTACTATTATGTTATTGTAGTTACGTATGAGTTGATGCAATATGTAATGTTTTGCTGTAAGACCCATTTTGTATAAGTTGTTGAGCTAGAGGGGAGGAAGGAAGGTAGATCTTGAGGGTTATACCACAGGCCGTGGAGCCTAGTGTGATCTAGTCCGCCTCATATAGATCCTACCCAACTAGGAATAGTTGTAAGCGCGCGGTGCTATGGATGCAAAACTATCATAATAAAGAGCTGAGAGACAAATATTTGTGGACGTAGCCCAGGAGGGGGTGAACCATGGTAACATCTGTGTTATGTGATGAATGCTTTCATATCTTTATCATCTTCAGTAGTTATTAGTATGTTGAATGAATGAGTTATTATATTGTTTTTTAAATGTTGTTGCGATGTTGATGGAATAAGCTATTGGGTTTACTGCATAATCGTGGATAACAATAGACTGCATTTACAAGTTATAATAGATTGTTCAATATTTATCCCTCTTATCTCACACTCAATCCTAGGCTGTAAACACCTGAGTCTTACAGCCACCCATTAAAGATATCTCGGGTGAGACTGCACAACACACTCTATGTGTTCTGTTGCCTTTTGCTTTACCAGGAGGGTCAATAGTTTTAGAGGCTCTATTGGAAACCCAAAAGGCATGAACCCTGGTTCGATATAACTCAGACAGTATAGAAGAGAAGGATTAAACCAACACTCCCCCTGGAAACATGTCTCTGTGGTCTCTCTCCAAGCATCTAACTTTCTATCACGCATCTGCTAAATTTCTCCCCCTTTTACATCAATGGCAAAGGAAACTTCCAGTCGGGGCTGCTCCCGCTAACTAATCTGTCCTTGGGGCTTCTCCCCCTGAATGTTGATTGAACTCTTCCTAAAACTGCTCCCTCAAACTGAATTGCCCTCTTTATGGTGATTCCTCATGTAAATCTAGGACATATAAGATAAGCATTCAAAAGCATTCATTTTGGAGTAGAAATTACTTCGAGTCTCTCTCAAAGATACTCAAAAGTTTCCCTTGGAAGTGGTTTTTTAAATATATCTGCAACCTGTTCCTTTTTTCCCACATATTCAACTCTAATGTTCTTCTCTGCAACCAATTCTCGAAGAAAATGATACTTGATTGGAATGTGATTCGTCTTGGAGTGCATCACTGGATTCTTTGACATACTAATGACACTCGTATTATCGCAATATATTGGAATGGGCTCATCATAATCAACTTGTATATTTGTCAGAGTTTATTTCATCCATAGAACCTGTGTACAACATTTTTTTGTTACAATATACTCTGGTTTGGATGTAGACAATGATACCGATGACTATTTTTTGTTGAGCCAAGATACCAAACACTCATCCAAGTAGAACACTGCTCTACTTATACTGCTCCTATCATCAATACAACCTTCCCAATCTGCATCTGTGTAGAAAATAAGTGATAGATTCTTTCCTCTTGGATACCATAATCCAAACTCTTATGTTCCCTTTAGATATCTGAATATCCTCTTTACTTCTAGAACATGTGATTCTTTTGGTGTTGCTTGAAATCATGCCACCTATTCAACTGCCTCCATTACATCTGGTTTGGATGTTGTCACACAAAGTACGCTACCAATAATTGACTTGTATTGACTATGATATTTAGACTTTGAATCGTCATCTTTGCTTAGCTTGAAACTAGTTTGCATAGGTGTATTGACTGATTTGCAATCTTCCATTTTGAACCTCTTTAGCATTTCTCTAATATACTTTATTTGAGAAATAAAAATTCGTTGGTTGCTTTGACATATTTGAAGACCCATAAAGAAGGATAGTTCTCCAAGTAATGACTTTTCAAATTCATTCTACATATCCTTTGAAAATTTCTGGCTTAACCTGTCATCATCACTTCCAAAAATAATATCATCAACATAAAATTCAATTAATAAAATACTATCTTGAGTTACCTTGATGTAGAGGCTGTTGTCTGCATTTCCTTTTCTGAGCCATTGTTGTTGTAGATATCTGTCCAATCTGGAATACCATGCTCTGGTGGCATGTTTTAGACCATATAAGGCCTTCTTCAACCTGCACACTTAATCTTCATTCTCTGACAATTGAAATCCGTATGGTTTCTCAATGTAGACTTCTTCTTCAAGTTCCCCATTCAAAAAGGTTGATTTCACGTCCATGTGATACACTTTAATATTCTTGGAGCATGCATAAGATAGGATCAATCCGATTGCTTCCATTCTGGAAACCAGGGAAAATGTCTCTTCAAAGTCAATACCTTCAACCAATGGGTATCCTTTACATACCAATCTAGCTTTGTTCCTGGTAACTTGTCCATCTTCATTCAAATTATTTTTGAAGACTCACTTTGTGTCGATCACATTCTTGTACCTTGGTGTTGGAACCAATTCTGAAGTGTAATTATTTTCTATTTGATCCAAATCTTCATTCATGTCCTTTTTCCAAAATTCAGAATTCATCCTTGTTGGCTTCTTCAAAACTGTTTGGTTAAATTGAAGGTAAGAGTGCTAGGCGTAATTTTTCTAGTGAACAAATTCTTCTTCTAGTCTCAATTCCTGCACCTTGTTCCCAATAATATGATATGAAGGATGATTCTTTTGTATTTATTTTCTAGGTGTATTTGGAGGTACTTGTTGTACTTTCTCTTCTACTTCTATCTAATCTTCCTCATCTTCCCTTTCTGCTTCTTATTCATCCTTTGCTTCTTCTTCGTAAACATGTTCCACTGGTTATTTTTCTTCTTCTTTTAATTTCCATCCACCCGTTTCATCAACCATTACATTGATGTTTTCCACAACTTTGTTGAGCCTTAGATGGTAACACTTGTATGCTTTCCTTGTACTTGAGTAACCAACAAGTATGCCTTTTTCGACACGAGAATCAAACTTTCCCATTCTACCATCTTCTCTTTTGATGTAGTATTTGCTTCTGAAAAGTCTGAAGTGCTTCACATTTGTTGGTCTTCCTTTCCATAACTTGTAGGGAGTTTTGTTACTATTGTTTTTGAGCATTACTCTATTTTGAATGTGAACTATTGTAGGCACTGCATGTTTCCAAAAAACATCTTTATACTTAGAATCCATTAACATTGTTCAAGCCATTTCCTGTACTGTCCTATTCTTTCTTTCAACAACTCCATTCTATTGAGGTGTCCTAGCGATGAAGAATTGCCTTTTTATTCCATGCTTGCTACAAAAATCCATAAATTCCTTTGAAGTAAACTCTCCTCCACTGTTTGATCTCAAACATTTGATTTTTGAATCCATTTCATTTTCAACCATTTCCTTGTATACCTTGAAGTTTTCAAAGGCTTCTGATTTATTCCTGAGAAAACAAACTGCAATGATTCTTGTATAATAATCAACCAATAACATAAAGTATTGATCACCTTTTAAACCCTTTGTTCTAGTTGGTCCAACTAGATCAGTACACACAATTTCCAATGGTCTTGTTGTGGAGTATTCCTTTGATTTGAATATGGTCTTTGTTTTCTTTCCTTGTTGACAATGCTTGCATAATGTGTTGGTTGGCTTCGTAATCTGGGACATTTATTTGACTGCTTCCTTTTTGTTGACTTTGACGAGGTTATCAAAATTTATGTGACCCATTCTTCTGTGCCATAGACAAACTTCATCTTCCTTTCTTAGACAACACTTTTCATTTCCAATTTCACTTAATACATATATGTTTCTTGAATTTCTTGCAGCGATTGCGACCAATTTACCTGAACTTGCTTTTCTTATATTGCACTTTTGTGAATCGAAATAAGTTTGTGACCTTGGTCACACATTTGACTTACACTTAGAATATTATGTTTCATATCTTTTACCACTAGAACATTTTATGCCTTGGTATTCTTGCTTCCAATTCTGACTGTCCTCTTTCCAATGATTCTAGTTGAATCATCGTTTCCAAAGGACACCGATCCATATCTTTCCTTTTTCAAAGTTAGAAATTTGTCCTCATCACCTGTCATGTGTTTTAAGCATCAACTATCAACATACCAACCATGTTTCTTTTGCTTATCTTGTAGGGCGAGTGTGCATTATTCATTGTTATACTGATTCTTCTTTCTTATCCATGTTCTCTGCTGAGGTTCATGTCTGTACTTGTTTTTATTTTGTTGTGATTATCTAGGAGGAACTGTCATTCTACAATATTTGGCCATGTGTCCAAAGTTGTTGCACTTGTAGAATTCCATTTTAGTGCTCAAGGATTCAAACCTATTGTAACTTCTTTTATGTGTTTCGCTAAGCCTTCTTGGGTAACCATTTTGTGCATTACTTTCAAAGTTGTTTATGTTTCTGCTATTTTCTCCGCAATTTACAGCTTTATGTCCAAAATTATTACTTTCAAAGTTGTTTATGTTTCTTCTATTTTCTCCGCAATTTACAGCTTTATGTCCAAAATTATTACATGCATAACATAAACAAAAAGAGATAGTTTGATACCTGGGAGTTGAAGATCTTCTAAAGGGAGTTTCTCTTATGAACCCATCTTATTTTTGAAATCATTTTCATTCTGGCTGCTGCAGATTATGGAATCTGAATCTTCTGGGTGGTGGAACATCTATGTAATGAAACCTCTTGTTTTCTTCCTTCTCAGGAGATCCTATGACTGTTTCTGCATAGATTCTTTATTTTGTTTCTTGATCTGTATTTTTGGAGCTTGAGCCTCTTTTTGTCTGATTATATCCTATCCCAAAATTGTCATGATGTGGCCTCTGACTGTTGATAATGTTATCTAGAACCCTAGAGTTATTCTACATGTTTTTATGTTCAAGATCTTTTCTCAATGTGACAATCTCTGCTTCCATGTTTTCAATAATCCTGTCTTTTTCTTCCAACTGTTCTTTGAGTGCTTCTTCAATTCTTTTGTCTTCTTCTATTTGAACCTTCAACTCCATGATCATCTTCTCTAGTTCTTGAGTGTCTTATTTCTTGTCTAGTTCTGCTTGGAGCTTCTTGTTTTTCTTCTTTTCTCTTTTTATAACTTCTATAGCACTCAACAGTTCTTCTATGTAGTCAACTTCAGCCTCTTCATATTTCTCTTCGGTGCCTTGTTTATCAGAATATTATAATGCCATGAATAGATTTCTTTATGTCTCACTTTCACTGATTTCATCTTCATCTAATGGGGAGCCGTCTTCTTTGGTGCAACATTTTTTCTTGAAGACTTTCTTTTTGATTCTTTTTCCTTTATATGTTTGTTTGTTATTTGAATCATCTTCATCGTTTATTTTCTTTTTATTATGAGGACATTTGTTAGCAAAATGACCAATACCATCAAAATTAAAAGAAATCAATGGAAGCTTATCTTTATATCTGTCGTCGGTTCCCTTTTTCAATATTTTGACGATGTTGGCTACTTCTTCATCGTCCTCTGGAATGCCACTGATGTTGCTATCTTCTTTTACCTTTTTCTTTCCCTTTTTCTTTGACTTCTTGGATTCTTTGAATGTTGCTTATTTTATAATTGGATTCTCCTGTTCATAGGCTGTGAATATTCCATGTAGTTCATCCATGCTTATTGAGTCTATATTTGCTCTTTCTTCTAGTGTTGATATCTTAGGATCAAATATCATTGTAAGAGATTTTGTACTTTTTGAACAATTATAGATTCATCGACTTCTTCTCCCAATCCTGTGATTGCATTCATTATTTCATCAACTTGTAAGAAGTAAGTTGCAATATTCTCATCTTCCTTCATCTTTAACTATTCAAATTGACCTCTGTAAGTTTGAAGCTTTGTTTCCTTGACTTTTGCATCTCCTTCATAAATATTCTGACGTTTTCTGAAATCTCTTTAGCGGAGATGCAATGCACAACTTTGACATATATCGAATCACAAAGACCATCCAGAAGTGCATTTATGGCTTTCAAATTATTTAGACTGAGTTTCCTTCTGTTTCCATTTGTTTGTGGAATTGTTGGTTCTTTATATCCATCTACAACTGATTGCGAAACCTCAAATCCATGTTCTTGTACATATGTTTTCATCCTTCTCCATAATGCATAGTTTTTTCCATCAAACTATGGTATTCCATTTTTATGCATACTGTTTCTCTGCATGATCTACCTTTCAGTGGTTAAATTGATTTCTGAAGGAACCTGCTATGATACCAATTGTTCAATTAGTAAGGGGGGGGTGAATCATAAATAGAACAATTTTAATCCTTTTAACCACAATATGTAAGTGTTATTTATATTTATGATCAATATAACATTATCATCCAATAAGTGCAGATTAAATAGCCCATAAACAATGAAAAATCACACATATCTACAATACACCAATATTTTTACGTGGAAACCCAATGCGGGAGAAAACCACAAAATTAATTTTCTTATGTGTCTTTAAGAATTACATTCATTGGAAGCACCAACTTCTTTTGTTCTCCAACTACAACTGGAAGGAGGATCTTACCCCCTATATTTTCAGACTACAACCAGAGGGAAGCTCCAACTCCCCAAATTCTTTGGCTACAACTAGAAGGAGGCTACAACCCATATATTTTTTGGATACAACCAGAATGTGGCTACAACCACCTATCCTTTCCCCATCCTCCCGCCCTGAAGTATAAGTAAGATGATGAAACCGCTATCACACTATCACTGTGAGATATACCACTGTAAACATGTACCAATCTGTGCCAATAACCTGTAACTAGCTTGTTCCATTGTCTTGTAACCAACTTGTACCTGTACCCTTCCTGCACCAATAAATCCAAACAGGTACGCGACCTATATATGTTGTAGCTTGTGTATGTACACAACTTGTCTATACTGTAACCTGCATATGTATGCGACTTGTCTATATTGCAGCCTGCGTACGCCTTTTGAAATCTAGGGTTTTTCACTTTTGTTGTCAGACACTCTGTTGTCTCTTGTCAAATCAACCTGCAATCTATCATTGTGTTTAACTTGTAGTTGTTCCATATGCATGTATACTCATACATATTCCTTAATCAAGTACATATATATATCTCTAGTCATGTGCCATACAAGTGTGTATAATCATAAACAATTATAATAACCCTCACATGGACTAGACATCAAACCCTTGCTAATATGCAACTTGAAACTTCACAAACAACTCCACAAACTGTTCACAATCAAAGCCCTCAACCATGTACAAAGAATACTAGCTATACTTCAAATACTTGAACCACCAAGATGTACCAATGAATAATATCAAGTATACAAGTACTATACTTCTGTAGATTTGACTTATACAATAAGTGTCATACAACCAATAACCTCTCTAGGGAAAATCCCCAAACCCTCATAGTCATATCTTATGTACACAACAAAATCCAACTACTCATAGAAATATGACATACATTTTGAACTAGTAGCTAGATTTGTTGCACCTGATCACTGTAGACCTTCCCGTGAGCTTGCTTTCAGACTCTGAAGACCTGGCACCTTCAACAACTCAACCTTCCATGGATTCTTCCACAAGCACATGCCCTGATATACTCTAATACCGTGTATGTACATGCCCTGTTCTACTGCCAGCCCACATATGTGCATGATTTCCTCCACTGTAGCCCACATACACTTCAAAACCTAGGGTTTTTTCAGTATTTTTTGCAACTCCAAAACTTTCATCATCAACCCTTCATGTTGCCTTAGACTTGTGCGACTTCAGATGTATCAATGAGTACCTGTAATAAACCTTTCAAAATAATAGATATTCAATTTGCTCAATAGGTGCTAATAGGAGATCCTTTCTCTCTTATTTATACTTCCATGTAGCTTCTTCAAGGGATTACCTTCTAACCAACTTAACCCAATTCCCTTCTTTTAGGGATAACCCACTTCTAACCACTTGCCCACTTCCAACCCACTTTGCTACAAATAGTATGTTCTCCACTTCTAGCTGCAACTAACTTATTTTTAATTATTTTCTTATTGCAACAACTTAACCCATGATTAACTCCTAGTTTCACCCACTTGACTAGTCAACTTTTTTTAGGGTCTTCTAGAATAAATTGACTTCTTTGACCTTCTAGATAACTCATTGGGGGTTCTCTAACTTCACAAGGCCATTAATCTCTAACCGTGAGGAGTTACATGAAGTTCCAAATATCACCATAAATGGTATGACATGTACTATCCATCTAAAATAGTTTTACTTGCAAACATACTACCCTTCATACCATTATACATCAAACAAAATTTAATCCTCTAACCATACTATTGGGGCTAACGGACTTGCTTCAAGGGTTGACATCAATGAAAACTAACCCAATTAATCAACAACACATGTGAAATTCATGAATTTAGGTGACACATGGTAGCATAGTCAGCAAGTGACACATGGAAGATCCATGTAGGAAACCCCAAGGTAAGCCCTAGTAGTTGTTCTACAAAGATCAACGATGAATAATAAATCTTTGGGACAAAAAATTGACAGTACAAATTATTTTGGATCTCGGAAAATTCCCTATGTTTCGGTGATGAGATAAATCAGTTTGACATTAGATCCCCACTTAGGAGATGACACATCGAAGCAAATTTCTAGACTAGTCAAAGTTTCGTGGTGGCCCACGATGAGGTTTTGGAATTTAGTTAAGAACAATCTATGATCTAGATCTTATCCGAGACCCATATCAACAATGATCTATCATTGAATGATTTTAGAGAAGAAGAGATCATGACCATTGATCACCAACGATATCAACGGTCCAAACAATTGTTGACCATGACTTTCAACAGTTTTGGTTTGTAGAGAAGGCGTGAAGTCTCGACGTCCCAAAAATACTATACATGGTAGTCATCCATTGAATAACATAGATAATTGACCATTATAGGAGTGCGTACATCCACATAAGTTTATCCGATGATTATATCCATTGATCACATGGAGTTTGTAGGTAAAGGAATGAGCACCAAGGTTTAAGTGCTCAAGTGGATAAGCACCGGTCACAACCACTGGTCGCGTGGTCCCCAGTTCTAATCCTTGTGAATTATAATGTAATTGTATAAATGTGAATTAGGTTGGTGAGCCGATGTGTTTGGGAAAAGATCTTGTATTGATTTAATGTGGCTATGACCAAGCGATGTAATATGTGAATTATATTTCAATGTTTTAATAATAAAAATGTGATGCTAGCTGCTAAGGGGACATGGATAAGAGATGGAGGATGAACTAATACACAAGAGAGGGAAGTGTCTAGGATAATGGCCGAGAGGAGTCAAAGGGGGAATTATCCATGTATATCAATTCAACCCATTTTCCTGAACTTGCTAATTGTATATGCACCTTCTGATTTCTGATTAAGTGTTCCCAAATCCAATCATTGAATACATGTAAGAGGATGGGCACAAGTGGTCACATCCTTCTGATTGAGTGTTCCCAAAGCCAATAATTGAATGCTTGTAAGAGGGTGGGTGTGAGTGGTCACGTCCCAGAGTTATTGGGAACATGGGGGTTGAGTATAATCAACTTGGGGAAGAGTGTGAGTCAAGAAAGGAAAGTCGTAAGAGAGGAAATTGATATGGATTGGGACAACAATTTTTAGTCAGTCAAGTTTGTGCATGGGAAGGAGGGAGAGAGAGAAAGAGAGTTTGTAGATGGTGCATCCATGGAGGATGAATTTTGGAGTGTAACATGAGTGTAATTGGAGAAAATTGGAGTTGGAGAACTGAAGAGCCAGGTTGTCATGCCTGAAGAGTGAACTCCTGTGTGAGTTGCACTAAAACAACAAGTGTTTATTGTGGGTTTGTTGATAGTTTTCCTAGCAGCAAGTTTCCTTGAGTTCCCAACTGAGATATTCCTAGCTACTTGTGCCAGAGAGACCTTGATAAACGAATGGCATATTCCTTGGGTTACCCCTGATAAACAGATGGTACATCCCTTGGGTTAACCTTGATAAACAGATGGTACATCCCTTGGGTTATCCCTGATAATCAGATGGTACATCCCTTGGGTGATCCCTGATAAACGAATCGTGCATTCCTTGGGTTGGGTAGGTAAGGAGTAAGAGAGATGGTGGAAAAGTCGAGATAGTTATAGGAGAATATTAGTTGGATTATGAGCTTTATGAGCTACGAGTGGACTGTGAAAGACCACCCTCTTTTTTTGGATTACTAGCCTCACCTCATGGGTGACTGGCTGTTGATATTTGGAACAGTCAGTCTATGGTTGGGTGGAACGTTCGTCCCAAGAAGTTGGTTGCATGATTCTTGTTTAAATATGAGTGTTTTATTTTGTACTAAGTTATTTACATGTGTTATTGTTGTGCATGAACTCTGTGTGAATGAGAATGATTTATATGCTATTGTAATGAACGGTTTAGTTGTATTTCATGTTGATTATTAGCATGCTTTAGATGCATCTATTTTATGGTTATAGACAGTAGCTAAATCTATTTTAAATTTGTAGTTGTAAGCTACAGGAAATCAACTAACATTAAAATAATTTCTTTAGTTAGAAAAAGTTTCATTTTTATATGTATTTTGCATGTAATGTTGCTTAGATGGAGGATAGGGTACGTTAAATTTTGGTATCATAGATGATAATGAGAGATATTTGCATGGTGTGACCCAACCATGGTGTATGGGTACATTACAAAGTGGTATGAGATGCGAGTTTTCAATGTTGAGCCTGGATGGGCCGAGTTACCAGAACATTGAAGAGGAAACTCGCAGAGAATTAATTTATGGAGTATGTCTGCAAATTGTTTTATTAAATTACTGCAGAAAAATTGAGAGAAATTTCATGGGTAATGTGAAGAATTGAGCCTCTTTGGGAATTTTGAACATAAGCAAATCAAAAAATTTGGGTATTTCTTCGTACGATGACGTGACATGACGTGGAGGCCACTTGTCGGTTGATGTGGTAGAATAAATATGTGTGCTTCCATAGTGACAAGTACATGTTGGACTTGATGACATTTGGGAGGTGAGGTAGAGCCATGTAGTAGACCAACTATTAGTCCCACGAAATTGCCGTAAGATCTTGGAAATTTTTCTAAGTGTCAGTCCCACAAAACTGTGGTAATGTTGGCACAGGGGTAGACCCAGGGTTCAACACTACAACAACGCACCAACAAAACCCTAACTACTGGCCCTTTCAGCAACACCTGCGAAGCAGATGAAGTCTCACTCGAGGTAGAGGCAGGGGTGGTTGCAAGACTCAAGTGTCTGCAACCTTAGCTGGGACACAGATATGTGATTGTGACACTTAATAGAGCACTTAGCATCATTAGTTCCTCAATATGCAATCAATATCCACTTCGCTGATAAAATAGGGCTTCACAACATTCACACTGATCTAATGTAGTTAAGCACTTAGCAAAGGTAAATAGATCATATCTAGCAGATCAAACACTAAGCATATTCATATAGATTAGATCTAACATTCTCATATATCATTAGCACTAAGCATAAGAATATCTATCTAATCATCTCTAAGGACTTAGCAAATAACATATAAATGCACCAGAACATTGCACAGAGCAGAATAACACAATACTTATGTGGTTCATCCCCACTCTGGGGCTACGTCCACCAACTCTTCTTCTTTATTATCTTCTTCAATAGGTTACATGCACAGAGCCTCAGAACCCTTCTCCACATAGGACAAAAGATCTGCGCAACTCGCTAGATCCTTCTTGCTTGCGTTACAACACAAAGCCTTCCACCATCTATTACAAACACTTACACTTAGCTCTGCAAGTCTCTTACAGTCATGCACAAAGCACTTACAGACCCTACTTGAACTTAGCATACATTCACATCGGACTAGCGGCCTCACATCACATAGATTATTTTCCTTACATTGCCTAGACATCTATTTATACATTACAAAATAGGCCTAAGCATGGGTAAACTCATGGGCCGACATCCCAATCCCATTACATATTCCCAAAAACCCAAAAGGAACCAAAAAGGGGCTGATATCCCATGATCTCCGCTTCGTCTTGCGCTCCTTCTTCGACAGGTCATTGAAGTCCCAAAATAGGTTGAAATGACCAAGAATCTCCCAAAACTTGGTCAAGGGCCAACATGCCCCCAACACTCACCTGTGACTCGTCCCGAGTCACTCTGGTATAACTAGTTTTGGCTCGAATGCCTCGAGCTTGGCTCGAGCTGCTTCGACCTACTGTTGTGCTACAGCCTCTTGGTCAGTGAAATCCTGAATCACTGCATCGTTCACGGGCCCTTCTAGGCGTTGTTCCGCTATGATGACAACCTGTTCTAGCTCTGCTCCTCAGCTCTTGACCTCTGTGAATAATTGGCATGCCTTATCTTGTACTAGTTGGATTCGTTGAGTTACTTCCATAAATTTGCTTTGAATCATATGGATCTTTTGCTGGGCAGTGCGCTGCTCTTGAGACCGCTTCATTCTTTCTACAACCGATAGGGCTTTCAGCTACGCCTGTCATGTGTTTGTGTGCTGCTTCGCTTCCTAGAGCTGTGACTTCAAGGCCTGTAACTCTATATTCTCGGTGAGGTTCTTGTATGTTTGGGCACTTCGGTTACTCAGCTGCTTGTAGTCTACGACAAGAGCCTTTAGTCCCAGGCAGTTGTTTCTCTTTGGTCCCTTATCTCCTATGGAGTTTCGGGCACTGCATGGAGCTCTAAGCCTACAATGCATTGTTGTAGCTTCTGGATGACTTCTTCAAGTTGCGCCACCTGTTGTGGAACTCACTCTTCAGTTTTTAATTCTACGACTTTCATAGAGCAAAGTGCTCTATTGACCATTTCCTTTACTTCGAGTTTCTCAACGAGCATCTGTTCCTTGCTTTGCTACAGCTGTGATTTTTCTTCATCCCACTTCACTTGGAGAGAAATATTTTCTCGTTCTGCAGTACTTCGTTTCTCTAGAAGTACTCCCTGTACTTGTGCCAAAGCCTAAGTGGCTTGCGTTGTTTCTTCCTGAGCTTTTCGAAGGCGAGTTTCGACTATATCAACGATTCGATGGAGTTGAGTTGGCTCATCTCCTAGTTTTGGTGTTCTTACGGACAGAGGCGTAGTGGAAACTACGCGGCTGGATTGTAGTGCCTGCTACACCCCTTGGAGCTCAACTTCAATTCGATTGTACATATCCTCCTTCTTAGCCTCTTGTTTCTCTGCTATCTCCAATGAAGCATCATTCAGGGCTGCTACGATGAAATCGAAAGTCATTTGGGGTAAGGATAGTCTCAAACTTGGTCATGGTTGCTTTCAATTTATTTCGGGAGGAAGGATTTTGAGGGGAAACCTTCCTTTTCTTCGAGGGGTCCTCCTCATCTCTAAGCGATATCACCTCGCCTTTATTTTTCTCAAATTCTATGCCATCTACCTCTTCACCATCACCCCCTTTCTCCGGTGAGATGGAAGCAGTATTCACGGATGTACTGTCTAAATCCTGAACCTCTTTAGTCTTCTTTGTCTTGCTAGGTCCGGGTGTATCCTACGCAGTTTCTGGACTGTCGATGTTGGATATCTCCGTAGGGTCTACTGGAATAAGGAGGCCTGTCGACCATTCCTTGGTGATCTCCTCCAAGTCTTCCTCTGTTAGTTTGTAGTAGGACTACAACTGTTGTTTATGTCCATCTGCGCGCATTGTGATGTAAATAAAATGTTGATCAATGCTAAACTTCATCAAAGGCCGAAACCTATGGAGATTATTCGAGGTCATACAAGGCTCAGACTATATGGCTACCTTCAACTGCTTGTAGTATGTGTGAAACATGGAATTTGACTGCCATTGCTTATTCATGTCACTGGAATACCACAGTGTACTGAACTTCGCAGCCAGAGGTTCAAAGGGCTCGATGTCTGGGAAGGTCGCACCTTTCGGCATCTCCCAGGCAATGAAAGCGATCAGGATCAATAACCAGCTGAAATGAAATTTGTATCCTTGGTTATGTGCTTCTCTGTAGTTGAGTTCTATTTGATTCACCAGATACTACGCCCAATTCATTTGTAGGCCCTCCGCGCACTTCCCTATGAGGTCGACTACAAATCCGGTGACTTGGGTGGGTCGGTTCTTTCGTACTAATTTCCCAGCAATTAGTTTACAGGTGAGGTGCACTCTGTCGCTTTGGATAGAAGATACCTTTTAGCCTCACGTGTCCTTCTCGACATCGCCATAGGTGTCCTTTATCCTTTGAGCTAGAGCGTGATCCATGGTTTTTCCGGGGTATAAATCTTGTGGGTCAGGGCCTTGCATACTCATCCCTGTGATCCGATTGATCAACGTCGGATCCAATGTGATACGGCGGTTTAACCACAAATATCCACCATGGTAACATGACAACAACATCTTGGCACATGCATTCACCTCTTGGTGTCTTCCAAAGTGAGTAATCTTCATGATGTTGAGCAATGTGGACTGCGCAAGGTTATGGGTCCATGACTAAGGGACGATCTTTGAACTATTTCCCTTCATTTTGGTCAGGTACTTATGTGGGGCGAGCATGCTATAGAATTTCCTGTCGCCGAGGTTGAAGTCACTAAACTTCAACGCTGCAATCTTATCTTGGTCTACACGAACTGCGCGTATTCCTTTTGGGAGGTACGCAATGGCTAATGCGTACTCAAAGTCTTTAGGAACACTGTCTCAATTTATTGTGCCACTCATAGGTGGTAGATATGCGGGTAATATACTGGGGATCAATTTAGCATTTGCGAGATCATCCCTGTGCTTAGTTCGCTTTTCATCTACTGGTCGGGATGGTCTAGCTCGAGCGGTGGACGGAGAGGCCAACAGTCCTCTCGTCTACGATGCTTATACACCTATAGACAATCCTCTCTACGACATGACTCTTTCAGTCATCAAGTCGAGGAGTACTTCTGTCACAGATTCTTCAACTGCGGTGAGCTCATCGGAAATAAGCGCTCGGGATTAACGATATCGAGTTCACGATTAACTCAAATATTGTACTAGAATAAACAACAAGAGTGCAATGATCACTGTATACAATTCACTTGGTCTGCGGTCTCCAACTCTCGATTAGCAAAAGTGTTCTCCGTGCATGGCGCGACATGATAAATAGGTAACTCGGAAATGGTTCACTTGTAACGGGTATGAAGCCTCATTAACTCTTATTTTGTCCGTTATGGCGTGGTCCAACGGTCTGGTGTTGAGCCTTAAATACCTTTCTACCCATTCGAGGCGGCAGTCGAATGGATATATTGTTCCCAACGACTATATTTCTTCACCATGGCGAAGTGCCATGTGTCGTTGTTCTGATATATCGATGAAGCTCCAATTCTACAAATTTTCTTTCTACCAAGTTCCCTCTAGAACCTTTTGTAACTTTTCAATCTTAGCCCTCTTCTTACTTAGCTTTCTAGACTTCTTTCCAGTGAGCTTCGTCTCGGTATTCCTTTTTCCATTTTGATTCTTATCTCCTTTGGACATAGTCACTGCGTGTTGTTGAGATTATTTCCTAGGATTTAGGGGTAGCACCTCTTCTTTATCTGATATAGGTACTTTAGTCTTCTTTGAATCTTCTAATGTTCTTGTAGCTTCGACATCCGGGTCTCTAGTGTTAAATAGCTTCGATCTGTTCTCCTGTTCTTCAATCAAGTGTGTGATCCTTCTAGTCACAAAATCTTTTAACTCTTACTTCTTCTGCTCCAAAACTTCTTCTTCTTATTTTTGTTTGGCTTGATCTCTATCAATCCAAGGTTTTCCTAGTAGCATGGTAAACAGGGCATTGTCCTCAATATATTTAATAATCTCAAAATATTCTTCTGTTGAAGTTCCATTGTCATTCATAGATATCTGCGTGATATTTCCACATAGGTTTACCATTTTTCCTCTGAATAACCCTATTCCTCCTAATGAAGGAATCATAGCAGGCCTCCCTATAGCTTCCCAAGTTCTCTTTGTTATGATATTCACCTGTGTTTCCTCATCTAGAACACAGTCAATGTCGAAGTCTCCTATCCTTGCTTCAAGGCTTTCTTTTTCTTTAAAGGTCTCTGATAATCTAACATGTCGGTGGTCACTTAGGGTTTCTTTCATTTGTAGCAATACTTTATCTCATTCTTTCTGGCGTTCTTCTATTTCTGGATCTGCCTTAGGGTTTTCCTGGTTCATATTCATTCTTTCAAGATTAGCAATCATTCTAGGGAAATCTGACACTTCATGGTTCACAGCTTTGCAACAAAGACAACTAGGTCTTCTCCGAGGGTATTCCTTAGCAATATGTCCCGGTCTTCTACAACTATAACAGAGGGTTAATCCTCTCTTTCTTTTAAATGATCCCCATATTCTCCTGTACTGCGCACTAGGATCATAGGAGCTAACTTGTAACAATTTATTTCTAGGATCTTGCATCCATTTGTTAGTCCAAACATTCTTTCTATGCATAGGTATAACATATCTTTCACTATTCTTATCAGATCTATTCATATCAAATCTTATTTCATATATTATTACCCTAGTTTTCAAGCTAGGACAAAATCTATCAAACATACCTAGATCCATACTTTAGAAACAAAACAAAAAAATCACTAATCTTACTTTTACAGAGCACAAAGCTTTCAGATCTAGAATGTTTCTACTATTCTTACCTTTATCAGAGCAAAAAGCTTACATATCTTACCTCTTTTCTTCAGATCTAACCTCTTTTCTTGGCACAGAGCTCCACAGTTCAAGTAAAATGTTGCGCACTAGGGAAACAGATCAACGCACAGAGCTTTCACGGTTTCAGAACAGATCTTTGCACAGAGCTTCTTCTTTCTCAGTTCCCAGTAATCGCAATTTCAGGTCCCGACAACAGAACCATTTGTTGGCACAGGGGCAGACCCAGGGTTCAACGCTACAACAACGCACCAACAAAACCCTAACTACCAGCCCTTTCAGCAACACCTGCGAAGAAGATAAAGTCTCACCCGAGGTAGAGGCAGGGGTGGTTTCAAGACTCAAGTGTCTACAACCTTAGGTGGGAGATAGATATGTGGTTGTGACACTTAATAGAGCACTTAGCACCGTCAGTTCCTCAATATGCAATCAATATCCACTTTGCTAATAAAACATGGCTTCGCAACATTCACACTGATCTAATGTAGTTAAGCACTTAGTAAAGGTAAATAGATCAGATCTAGTAGATCAATCACTAAGAATATTCATATAGATTAGATCTAACATTCTCATATATCATTAGCACTAAGAATAAGCATATCTATCTAATCATCTCGAAGAACTTAGAAAATAACATATAAATGCATTAGAACATCGCACAAAGAAGAATAACACAGTATTTACGTGGGTCACCCCCACCCCGGGGCTACGTCCACCAACTCTTCTTCTTTATTAGCTTCTTCAGTAGGTTACATGCATAGAGCCTTAGAACCCTTCTCCGCATAGGACAAAAGATCTGCGCAGCTTGCTAGATCCTTCTTCCTTACGTTACAGCACAAATCCTTCCACCGTCTGTTACAACCACTTGCACTTAGCTCTGCAAGTCTCTTATATTCATGCACAAATCACTTACAGACCCTACTTGCATTTAGCATACATTCACATCAGACTAGCGACCTCACATCACATAGATGCTTTTCCTTACATTGCCTAGACATCTATTTATACATTACAAAATAGGCCTAAGCATGGGTAAACCCATGGGCTGACATCCCAATCCCATTACATATTACCAAAAACCCAAAAGGACCCAAAAAGGGGCCGATATCCTGTGATCTCAGCTTCGTTTTGCACTTCTTCTTCGACAGGCTGTCGAAGTCCTAAAATAGGTCGATATGACCAAGAATCTCCCAAAACTTGGTCAAGGGCCAACAAGTAAGATCTTGAAAATTTGTCTGAGTGTCAATCCCACGAAACTACAGTAAGATCTTGGAATTTGTCTTTGAGTCTGCGAGTCCGTGTAGTGGAAAAATGGTTAAGTGTTGAGACTTCTTGGACGAACTTACGCAAGGAAGGTTACAAGTTTATGATTCCGTGAAAGAAAAAGAAGCTAAGTGTTGGTGGCGGGTTCATGAAAGGTATGAAGAAGAGATATGACTAGATTCAAGGTGAATCCATTAAGACATATCAACGATGAATATATAATCAAGAAATGATCGGACAATTGTTGAGAGTTGCTACTATGTTGCATGTGCCAATGAAGATTCCTTCACTATTTTTCCACCATAACTTTCAGCTCGGAGATCAGATTGCAACAAACAAATATTCATTGGAAAGGTATTGAGGAGTAGAAGAGATCTGTTGACCCAGAATTTTGATTTGGGCATGATATTTTTCTTCAAAAGTGATAAAAGGGAATTCTGTAGCAACAAAAGAGTGGAAATTGCAACTTGTAATTGTTGTAACTATTCACTCAAAACTCAGATTGAGGCATCAGTACAATCATCAAAAAAGTGTTGCAAAGAGTAATGCATCTAAGGAATCATATTTTTAATTTGGTGCATTGTGCCCTTCATCAATTGGGATGAATAATGACCTGTAGAATTAATTGACAAAGTTTATATACTATGCATAATTCTAACATAAGTGGTTACTTGCACATGGTGCAAAATTAGAGGTATAATCAGGTAGATTCAAGCCTAGGATTGAATATCAAATTAATGGAAACATGGAAGATATTGTAGAAGTTGGTTGAGGAAATAAAGAGCTACAAGACAAGTCATGGAAAGTGGAATTGGATTCCAAGAGCCATGTAATTACTTGATGTGAAGATTTTTCCAAATAGTGTCAAAGTTTGAAGAAACCTTCCCAATGATAGAGGTGAGTGCCAAAGGTGATTATTGTGTAATTAAGATTGTATATGATTAGGATAGTACCTATGCATAATAATATAGGCACACTTGAAGTGAAATATTTTTGACACATAAACAAAGGTTAAGCTTACTAACTGGGAATTACCATTAGGCATAAGAACACTCTGCAGAGAGTGTTATGTGAAAAAGGATTTCTAGAAAGAGGATATTATTACACCACTGAGAATTGTGTGGGTTTGTTCTAGATTAATCCCAGTGTCCATTGGATAGGAAAGAGGTCAAGATTTTTGTAAAAGGAGGAAAAAGGACATCATGATATGATGTGTGACTCATGAAGTAGAAGAGTCATCTCTGAGTGTAAAAAGAAAGGATTGTTAGATACGATCTAGAAACTCTTGTCTACAAGTACACAAGAAAGAAAGTTACCTCTATTATTAGAGTGCACAACAAAACTAGAGTACAGGAGAAATGGTGGATTATAGCACTCCATTCGGAGCCGAGTGGTCTTGAGTTGTCAAGTAGTTCTTCACAATGAATCACTTGAAAAAAAAGGGATACTTAAAATTGAACTAAGCCATGGATGGAAATGAGTATTAGAAAGATGACGTAAAAGAAATATTTTGAAATATTGAAATTTCAATCAATGATAATGGTGTTTCAATACTAGTGTGGTCAAGGAAATGGAAGTGTCTCATTAGATTGCAGTGTTAATATTAAGCTAGAGTAGTGAATGTTACAAAACTATGAATATTAAGAATTGTAGCCCAAAAATATGTTGGGATAGTATTTATTTACATAAAGGAAGTTGTTGTGAGTTGACAGCACTAGTGAACCTAGTGGCTGGAAATGCAAAATGGCCAAGTAAGGTTTGGCTAGCAGATGTAGAATAAGGGACAGTGGTGAAAAGTTGAGCAGAATGACAATGCACAGGGTAGCAAGGTTCTACAATAATTCAGGGACAACCATCTACAATAACAATCAAATAATTTAATTAAAACTTAGATAGATATGCATTGGAGTGCATGATAGAATTGGTGCATGATGCATAGAATAAAGATAGAACACATGTGCATAAGATATGCATGAAAGATCAAATGCTTGGTGCATATTGATGTTCATTTGTGCATGTATACATGCCTAAACATGTTGGTGGCATGATTATAGACTAAGAGTAGTCCGTTGATATAT
>SNQJ01S0066723.1:12676-32030 GCA_010110895.2 Picea sitchensis | reverse complement strand
CACAGCCATAAAAAGTGCAGCAAATAACACAGCAAACTCACAACAATACCAAGATGATAAAGGAGTTCACCCCTCTCTGGGCTACGTCTCCTTGAGCCTCCTTCAATGGACTTGGCTCTTTGGGATTAGTTTGTCAAATTCTCATTAAAAGCTGCTGCTCAACTTCAATGGATTTACAGACTGTACCATTGGATTCAGAATACATAAAAACCCCAAAAATGACTGTAAAAACTCTGCAAATGGACAATGGCTCATCCAACAATGACCTCTCCTACATGTGGCCTCCAAGCTTCCCTGAACTTGAATGAGGCAAAAATACTTGTAAAAGTCCTCCAATGGATCTGAAACCTATCCCAAAGTGTTCATAGCATAATAATCAGTCAGAAATGACTATTCAGTCTCATAAAATGGATATGTGCTCATCTGAGCAATGCCTCAAACAATGAGGGCTTTAATCTTCATGGAGCTTCCTCAAGCTTCAAATGTGAAAAACCTGCAAATGGGCTCTTCAAATGCCTGTGAAAATGGTTCCAATGGACTCAGGACGTCCAAAAACCTCTAGCTGGGCTTTTACAGAACCTGATTTGGTCAAAAACTCCAAAAGTTATGGCTTCTGCCATTTTCCCCCTTCAATCTCTGTTACTCGTTCGCCATTCTGCACCTGTGGAAGTCTGAACCTAGCTACAGAGCGTTTTCGTGCTCAAAACCCAGCACACTCACGCCTTCCGAAATTCATGCCAATCTGTCGAACGGTTAACGGAAATCCAGCCCCCAAACTCGGAGGTGTTGGGGGCATGGGCCATGTGGCCA
This sequence comes from Picea sitchensis, assembly GCA_010110895.2. Classification (NCBI taxonomy): domain Eukaryota; kingdom Viridiplantae; phylum Streptophyta; class Pinopsida; order Pinales; family Pinaceae; genus Picea; species Picea sitchensis. The sequence continues at coordinate 31,220 of SNQJ01S0066723.1, read as the reverse complement.
CCTTCCCGCGCTATAAAAGTGCTAGGTTACAAACGCGTGTATAAAGGTTTGACAGGTGTCGCGGGTGCGGTGAACGGTTGAACCAAACTCGTCTACATTTGAAACCCATTTCAAATCGCGTGCAAATGTATAACCGCGCGTACATTTATACAACGGTATAACACATATATAATATGGTTATATTAAATGAAACTATATGCAATGTAATACACCCGCGCATATAACATAAACCATTGGTTATATATTTGAAATACATTGCAATGCAATGTAATATAACGAAATGTGCACGCACAAATGGTTAACACCACCCCCGTAACATGTGGTCACATAACTTACAATACAGCCGTGGGCCGGGGCTAGCCCCGGCCCGACCCCCCGCCACTTTATGCAAATTGCCATTTCAAAACAATTTTAAACCATATGATAAGCAAGTAAGAAGCGGCGGCGTATTGGCTAGCACGGTTTAATTGGCACGTTGTATCGAGGCCAGGTCGTGGGGTCGAACTCCACGGCCACCACAATTTTGAACCAATCAACTAAAACCAAAAGCCAAACTATGAGTGACACGTGGCGCCCTCCGATTGGGCCACGTGTCCTCATATAATTTGCCCAAAATATGCCACGTGTCACCATGTTACTTGTCGACATCCAACCAATGTAAACGTGCCATGTCATCAAACTGACACGTCATCTCTGCCACGCCAGCGCCACGCGTACTGCTGACGTCATATGAGACGTGGACGCTGACGTCATCGGGTGCCACGTGTCACCCTTCTGGTGGTGACACGTGTCACCTTCCAATTGGTCCAACTGTGCACTAAAAATTCCAAAACCGCATGACACGTGGCATCACCTAGAGCCGCCACGTGTCCTGTACGGACATGCCACGTCAGCAGTACGGCCCTTCCACGTGGCAGTACGGCCTGCCCAGTCAGCATCAAAATTTCGCTTGTTTGGCCCGACGAACAGACCTCGATAACTTCTCCATACGGACACCGTTTGCGAAAATAAATATACCTCCGGAATCAGGAGAACGAGACGGACGCAATGGCACCATTTTCGTCGCATTCCGAGCACTTTGAAAATTGAGCAAATTTTAGACCCCTGGTCCAGATTCTGATCAGAGAATCAATGATCACAATGATGTCGATATTGGTTTTTCTAAGGATGTTGGTTTGAAGTTTCCTTCCTCTGATGGATGTTTAAAGACAATATCTCATCTAATCCGTGCTATTGTGATTAATTGATATTGCTTGCAAATGTTTTAGGGTAGTCAGTGATGCCATTCCCGAATCAACTGTTGATTTTAAGTCATTCACTATCAATCTTCTTCAGTTTACAGCTGAGAAACTGGGTTGGGATCCTATTCCAGAAGCATAACACTTTTACTTGCAAACATCAGAAAGGCTAGATACATAGCTGTCATGCATAATGTCATAACTTCAAATAAATCTAGCTTTGTTGTGCACCTGTTGGAGTGACAAGGTGGGGATTTTCCTTCATCAACACCTAATTATTTGTTAGATATATCCTTGAACAGTATGTGATCACCCAGTATTAAGGAGTCCATTGATTGCAAGTAAGACAATGAAGATTTGAAATAAATCCTTAGTCTTGACAGGCATTGCAGAATGTGCTACGAATTCTTGAGGCGCTGTAAAATGTGCTACGAATTCATGTTTTGGAGGTTTCAAAGGAACAATGGTTTCCAAGTGTCAGTATGGATCTTGCCAGTTTCTAGAGGGTCAATTATGAGTAGGAAGTCCACCTGTCAAAGGGAGATGCACTCAAAAAGGATAGTTCATCAACATAAAGAACTGTTAGGGATGTGGCCAACATTACCCTTGTTTTTAGCATTTTAGTTATTCTCTGTTATCCACATGTTTCCTTTTCCATTTTGAGGGAAAATGATCCCATGATAGGGTGGTTATTCAAATGATAGTGTTGTCGTTGACAGTGAAAGATACAAAAATACTATTGTAAGTATGACAGAGGGTTAGAATGAGCTAGGGGGAAGTGGGATTTTGACCCAAAGGAATTCAGATTGGTTATCACTGTGTTCTTTCTCTCTCTCTGTATTTTTTCAGACTTGTGATTTTATATCAATAGAAGATCAGACTTTCCTTTTAGATTTCTTTTTTTCCTATGTGTACTAATGTTTAATGAGTGACCGATTTACTCTGATTCTTATTCATACAATGATTGAGTGAGGTCTTCGTTCTTTGCATTGGTGATATAGAATTTGTTAATACACATATTTTTACTATGAGTTGATTGTTTTAAAGTGTTGGAAGTATCTTTGACATGTTCAGATCACAATTTTATTTTCTCATTCATTTATCAAGCCTGTCATCTGATTTGAAGTTGCTAAGGCCACTTTTTTCCGAAGGATATAATTGGGAATGTGTACGGTAGATGAATTTGATTTTCCTTATGGTCAAATACCTATGACTTTAAAGCTTATATTTCAAGATAAAATTTGAATTCTTTGCATGTTACCAAGCTCACCTAATTATAGTCTAAGGTGACTCTTGGAGTGATAACAAAGCCTATATGTTGATTATTGGTTGGGGAGCCAGAATTGTAAAATTAAGTTACACATGTAGAGTGTTTTGCATTGAGGACAATGAAAAAATAAGGGGGGGGGGGGATGTAAAATCCCCAGTTCTAATCCCTGTGAATTATAATGTAATTGTAGAAATGTGAATTAGGTTGGTGAGCTGATGTGTTTGGGAAAAAATCTTGTATTGATTTAATGTGGCTACAACCAAACGATGTAATATGCGAATTGTATATTAATGTTTTAATAATAAAAATATGATGCTAGCTCCTAAGGGGACATGAACAAGAGATGGGGCATGAAATAATTCACAAGAGAGAGAAGTTTCTAGGATAATGGTTGAGAGGGTTCAAAGGGGGAATTACCCATGTATATCAATTCAACCCATTTTCCTAAACTTGCTAATTGTATATGAACCTTCCGATTTCTGATTGAGTGTTCCCAAAGCCAATCATTGAATACATGTAAGAGGGTGGGTTTGAGTGGTCACATCCTTTTGATTGAGTGTTCCCAAAGCTAATAATTGAATGCATGCAATAGGGTGGGTGTGATTGTTCATGCCCCAGATTTATTGGGCACATGGGGGTTGAGTAAAATCATCTTGGGGAAGAGTGTGAGTCAAGAAAGACAAGCCATAAGAGAGGAAATTTGTATGTGTTGGGACAACAATTTTTAGTCAGTCAAGTTTGTGCATGGGAAGGAGGGAGAGAAAGAAAGAGATCTTGGAGTCGGTGCATCCATGGATGGAGAATTATGTAGTGTAACTAGAGCATAATTGGAGCGAATTGGAGCTGGAAATCAAGAGCTAGGTTGCCAGGCCTGAAGAGTGAAATCATGTGTGAGTTTCACTAAAACAACAAGTGTTTTTTGTGGGTTTGTTGATAGTTTTCCTAGCATCAATTTCCCTTAAGTTCCTAGCTGAGATACTCCTAGCTACCTGTGCCAGAGAGACCTTGATAAAAAAATGGCACGTTCCTTAGGATATCCCCGATAAACATATGGTACATACCTTGGGTTAACCATGATAAATAAATGATACATCCCTTGGGTTATCCTTGATAAATGGATGGTACATCCCTTGGGTGATCTTTGATAAATGAATGGTGCATTCCTTGGGTTGGGCAGGTCAGGAGGAAGAGAGTTGATGCAAAAGTCGAGATAGATGTCGGAGAATATCAGTTGGATTATGAGCTTTATGAGTCGTGAGTGGACTGCGAGATAACACCCTCTTTTGTGGATTACTAGCCTCAACTTGGGGGTGACTGGATGTTGAGATTTGGAACAGTCAGTCTATGGTTGGGTGGAACATCTGACTTAAGCAGTTGGTTGCATGATTCTTGTTTAAAGATAAGTGTTTTATCTTGTACTGAGTTATTTCCATGTGTTATTGATGTGCATGAACTTTGCATGAATGAGAATGACTTATATGCTTCTGTAATGAATGGTTTAGTTGTATTTCATGTTTATTATTAACATGCTTTAGATGCATTTGTTTTATGGATATAGACAATAGCTAAATCTATTTTAAATTTGTAGTTGTAAGCTACAAAAAATCGACTAGCAGTAAAATAATTTTTTTAGTTAGCAGAAGTTTCATTTTTATATGTATTCTTCACGTAATGTTGCTTAGTTGGAGGCTAGGTACATTATATTTTGGTATCAAAGATGATAATGAGAGTTTTTTCTTGGCGTGACCCGACCATGGTGGTTGGGTACGCTACACGTGGGGAAAAAGAGGTATTAGCACCTGGAGTTTAGGCGATGGTGGACTAATGTGATAACATAGTACTCCAAACTTTGTTTATAATGGATATTTGGGCCCATATAAAGAATTGAGAACATCTCGAGCTTGAAGTTGTTGTAGAGTTTGTTCATAATTCTGCATCTTTGAGAAATTGACCTGGTGGGTCGCTATCAGTTTGGTATCATAGAAAGTAAATTCTCTTTGGAATTTTGTAAGGGATGCAAAGAAACAAAATTGGGAAGGCAAGTAGAAAAAGGAATTGGATTTCCTTAAGATGGATTGTTTCAGATTTGAGACCATCCCAACCAAGAAGCAGAATTGGGAGAAGATGTTGAAGATCTCAGAACATATTTTACAAGTAAATTGGTCTATTTGTTTTCAACTAATTTGAGAAGGAAATGGTTGATTATAGGTAGCAGTGATGGAAATGGTTATAGCAGGAGGACTGTAACAAAGGAAAAAAGAAGTTATTGGAGACTCTAATAAAGATCATGTTCCAGCTGAAGGTTGGAAGGAAGGAGGACAAGTGAAGTTCTCAAAGAGGTGATGAAGTAAGTGCAACAACTGAAAGATAAAAGAATTCTCAAGGAGGTTCTAGGTGAGAGTACCATTGAAATACCAAGAGGATAGGCTATGGAGAAGCTTGGTGAGGTATTGAGTAACAAGAATTTTTTTTACATAGGCTTGACTGCAACTTAAAATGAGAAAGAGGAAGATCATAGAGGAAGGAAGAAAATTATTATTGATGGTCATAACAAAGATTCCAATGTAATCCATAGAAAGTTGAGTGATGAGAAATTTGAAAGGGAGATAGATGAGGTGAAGACACATCTTAGTGTACTAATAGAACTGCTACAGAAAGGTGAGGAAGAAAAAAGTTGAATATGGATTCTATGAAATAAGGTGAAGTGGCATATGTTGCATGTGAATCTAAAGCATAGGTTGACTTCTCAGTTGAGGAATGAAAAACTCAAAGAAGTTGAGTTTAAGCAAAGGTTAAAGACAAAAGGAGAAGTTCACTTTTGTGAACCTGAACAAGGATCAATCCTTGGTGAGGGTGATGGTGAAAACGTTGAAGAGAGACCCATTGAGAGTCTCATGGACTGTATGGAAATTTTAGAGCAACATGAAGATTTGATGATGTCATAAGCATCAAACGATACCATAAGGTCATATGTTTTTCAAACTGATAATTTGTGTATGATTGCAGGTTTAGTAGATAATGGAAATTTGTTAGAAGTTGTCACAGAGATGAAGGAGGATGAGACCACGTTGTCTCATAAAAGTAAAATGGAGACTCATACACAGTTGTGTAATGGAGTTATAGGAGGACAATTGTAGGAACCTAATGGTGCAGAAAGCAGGATAAAGCTGGCTCATGAAGATAGCAAAGGGAAGGATAGAGAGAATCATTCATATGAAATGCTCAGGAAGTATGATGAGTATTTATAGTTGCTAGAAAATCTGTTGAGAGGACTTGAGTCAGAAAAGGAGATTATAGCCAAAGAGGAGAAATGTTCACAAGTGCCTAGTAAAGAATAAGTGCTTACAACATCTAAGAAAATTGAGGTAAATTTTGGTTATCAAATCGATTATGAGGTTGTAGGTATAGAAAGTGATGATGAACATGAATCTATAATTAGAGAAACAAAATATAAACTGTTTCTTGAATATGAAGTTAAACCTCAAGTACAACATTCAAAACAAATATTTAGATATTTTGAGAAATAATTGAGGTTTTTGGAGGAATGGTTAGCAAGAGATCTAGGTGAAAAGGACTATATAAAGAATGCATACTTAGTTCAATCCAATTATGAGAAGTGAACCATAGTTACATAAAACAGTTGCATATATGAAGAGGAGATGCAACAACCACTGGGTGGCAACAATAGTAAGTTTCAACAAATAAGCAGTGGGATCTACCAGAAAGAGGATAAGTTGGACATGGATATTGATGATAAAAGTTCCTAAAAGGAAGTATACTAAAGTAAGAAGGACAATCAACAACAAAGTACAGTTGATCATACAAGTTTTCATCAAAAAGGCAAGTGGACAACTACAACATAAAATGTGGAGGCCTAGAGAATTGAAGACAATAATAATACAGAAGCAAGGAAGCAATGTAAGTAAGCAATAACAACATAAGATTTGGGATCCAAGAATATGGAGGATAACAGTTAAGACAACATGCAGTAGAAAATTTGACGACATCAACAATGGGATCAAAGGGAATGAAGTGATTGAATACATGATCAGGATATTATGAACATTTTTAACCTTGGGAGTCTGATGCAGGAGCATTTCATGCAAAACAAGACAAACCCAAAACTAGGGACACCTCTTGCATGCAAATCAAGGCAATCATATGTGGCATGAATTTCCATGTCACAACTTGGAACACATTATGATGTTTGTACTTTTTCTAGAGCTAGGTTTATATAAGTGTGGGTGGCCTAACCATGGCCCGCTATATCCCCGAAAAATTTGTTATAACTTAAATATATTTTGTTTTGTTTGTTATAACAATAGTTGCATGTGGTGCATTGGTAGGAGGCTATAGTTAATACTTTGGAATATTCTGTGGAATATTCTCTTGGAGGTCATGGGTTCCATTCCATTTGACCCTAATGAATTTTATTATCCCTTAGCCATTATTGGCCAATCAGAGAGTGCCACATGGAACTCTTTGGTTGGTCCACCTATTGCCTGCATCAACACCACATAATCTGTCACCTATCTATATAGATATACCACTTGGAGTTCTCCCATTGGTTCATGTCACCCTGCTGACTGTACTTGCCACATCATTATATGGATGACATGTGACACTTTTTTATTAGTCCACATGGGTGCCTCAAAATGCCAAAAATGAGTGACATGTGGCAACCTATTGTGTTACCACATCAACTTGATGGTTTCATCTGTGCCCTATCAGCTATACGGATGACACGTCACCTTGCTGACTATACCTGCCACATCATCGTACATATGACACATGAAGGCCCACTCAATTTATTTGTATATTTCTAAAAACTATTCACCCATTTATGAAATATATATGGTAAAAACTATTCACCCGTTTATGAAATATATATGGTATCAACATTAATATTATGGATTTGTTTGACAGATTGATATAAGGTTTAGGTTATGTTTATGTAAAGTATTATTTTAAATTCACTGTAAGAATTATATAAATGTGTAAGGGGTAGTTTACTAATTCACTATTGAAATTAAAAAATACATACTTTTTGTAATTTTTAAAGATTTACTATAAAATTAAATGTCTTAAGCATCCCTTTCAAGGATTTAAGTATGGATCTTTGTATCCATTGTTAAGGTTTGAAGTACAAATTCATTGTAGTGAAAACCTTGAGTTCTTCCCCTCATTTCGAGGACGGTACCCAGGGTAAACCCTAGAATATTCAGAGAAAAAGATCGGTCAATAACAAATCTCAAAGCCATTACAACAATATACTTGTTATGAGTTCAACATGTCACTTGTGGGAATTGAACTCGGGTAGGGAGGATGACAATCATTCCTCCCACCCACTTGAGCTAAACCCAATTGATGGCAGATTCATTTCGACTTATAATTTCGTGGAGAATTAATTGCTTCTCCTTAACAACACTATCATGTCTAAAACATAATTGATTTACAAAGATGACTTGAATAATCAATTATGTGTTATGATGTGACGTCTTTTAAAAAGCATGTATTCAATGATCCAAATTAATGTCACTTTCATTTCTCTCCCAAATTTGTTGGAGGTATCATTTAAATCTAACATACTTGATTTTTTTAATATTTTGTTTCAAGATGTGATTATTTGGTATGTCTAAAGTGTTTTAAAACATTAGTTTTTGTCCCAGGATGGGGTGACACATGGGCCACATGGGCCAACACGCGTCGATGTACGAGGTGATGATGAGGGCAGTTAAAGCCTCTCGCCGCCACACTCTCTCCCTATCCAGTCGCGATGGTTCTCATGCATAAGAGCCAAGCCTTAGTGCGTTGGGCCTTAATGGAAGCCTGGGATCGGCTCCTCAAATTTAGTACGATATTTGAGATTTCCATTACACCTGCATTAATGGCTACTAGAGCCATCAATGCCTCTGCCCTCCTGGTCTTTTCACTGTGTGGGAAGTTTTATATGGGGCACTTGGGCCCAAATCCCAGCATCATTTTGTTAATTCTGCTCCGAGATTCATCCGATTTTTCTGCTTTCCTAGTGCCCTATGCAGCCATGCCAGGAGAACGAGGCAAGCCTCGTCGAGGGCTGACATAATATAGTAGGTTTGAACGAAACAACTTCCCAAGGCCTACCTCTCGAGCTCTCAGGCCAGGAGGAGACCATTTGGGCTCTTCGGGGCAGATATGGTCTGTGCAGGCTCCTTTAGAGCCTTGGCCTCACCATGGTATGGGACTTACCTCTGGAGCTCCAGTTCTAGACAAGGACCATCCAAGTTTCTCTAGGAAAAATTGGTTCGTGCAGGCTCATCAACAACCACGTCCTCCCAGCACTGAGAGTCTCTAAGGCAGATGCCCGATGGAAGAATAATTTCCTCCCAAGTGGGCGGAATTCTTTCCTTTCCTTCCTTCAACTGCCCTGGAGCACCAGCCTGCCACATGCACCACCAGTCCATTTCATGAGTCAGTTTCTATTAGATGCATAGTGGAAGAAGAAGCCTTACCTCTAGAGGACCACTTGAGGCACAATTTTGTTGCCTCCATGGAAGAAGACCCTGTCATGGACTCTGTTGTTGCCTTTGACTCTGTCGCTGCCACTTTGGAGAAACACCAAGCTCAAGAGGACCACATTCACTCAACTCAAGATTCCTATAGACTCACGAAAGACCACCTGGCTTTAATATTTGAAATGAGAAGGGACCTGGCCGAGCAACAACACCGCCATAGTTTCTTCAACAAATGTTTGGACGTCCTGTATGATTTCCTGTCAAGAGATCCTGAGAAGAGTCGTTGTCCGACGTGTTTTCATCCCTTCACCTTCAGACTCCATCAAGATGGAAGCCCAGGCTCGCCGCATGCATAGATTCTCATAGGTTTTTTTCTTTGGTTTAATGCCTATTGTTTTGCAAATTGTGCCTATGCTAGTCTCTCATTCATGTCCGATAGGCTCAGGACTGATAGGCAGTCGGGGCACTCAGTCCATCGCCTATTCTGGTTTCCACGAGAGTGGAAGAACATGTGGAAATTCCCCTTTTGTATGTCGACAGTTGTCATTTTTTTCTTTAAGATTTGGAACTGTGAACAGTTGTCACGCCTATGCATTCTAGTTTCCACTACGGTGGTAGAACAACTGACCTGATATCATGTATATTTGGACACGTAAAAAAATTTCTTTGGAAAGGTAATATATATTTTTATTTACAAAAAAAACACATTAGTTTTTGTGAAATTAGAGAAAAAAATGACATATACATTCATTGGTTTTCCAAAATCTGTCAACCACTTGTCCTTGGCAATGCGACTTTGTGAGCATTTACTTGTGTCAATTGAGGAGTAACCCATGGCTAGGTATTATGACAAAAGAGAAAAAGAACACACATGTCAAATACTCACTCCATGGTTTCCATTCAACATTCCCACATGCCCCCCTGCATGGTTGTAAAAATATAGATCAGTATGCAATTAACTAGATATATGTTTGCATAGGAAATTAATGCTATAATATATGGGATGATAACAAGAACGGTATCCTGCTAGAGGGATTTTTTTATCAGGGTTTGGAGCAACTGCAAGCTCGGGTTTGGCAGTCACAGCCTTAGCAAAGGACAGCATGAGTACCAAAGGGGGGGGGTAATGGATCCCCCTCATACAAACAGGTAGTGGTGGACAGGAGGAAAGGGCCAAGAGGCATAAGTCTCAAGGCACCAATTCCAAGCAACTCGGAATCAAACCCAGGAAAAAATCAAGAAAGGAACCAGGGAAAAAGCGAGTGCATGGGGAAAGAAGCCAGAGAAACTCAGAGTGTTGTGCAAGACACAGCGAAGCCCAATGGGGCAGAAGGGCGCAACCTGTGTAAACCTAAAACATCAATGATACCCAATATAATCCTAGAGGATCCGCAAATGCGACTCTACAGGGACCAGATGAAGATGCATGCGCTAATCTACAATTTTATGGGTTTGTGGCCCACAGAAAGAACATTGCACCTGGATTAAATATCACTGGAAGCCGAGCAGAGAAGTGGAACTCCACTTGGGCTCGAAAGGTTTCTTCACAACAGTATTCATGAACCTAGAAGACAGGGATAGGATCTTTGAGGGGGGGGGGCATACTTCCACGCCTCAGTAGGACTGTACATGTGGCCTTGGAAGGAAAATTTCTCCCCAGAAAAAGAGACTTTCAAGAATGTACCAATCTGGTTGAGATTTTACTCCTTACCATTAGATTACTGGCTACCCTCTACCTTCGAAGCAATAGGGAACAAACTGGGAAAATATGTGGAGACTTCATAAGCCACCCTAAAAGGGAGATATACATCCTACGCAAGAATCTGCATAGAGATGGATGTATCGGGAGCACTCCCAGAAGCCATAAGTCTGGAATTCAGGGATGAGGAATGGATCCAAAACATAGACTGGGAGTAGATCCCCTTCAGATGAAGAATATGTCATGAACATGGACACCTAATCGGAGAATGTCCTCTTAATAAAAAACAGGAAGCGGAAACCACCAAAACATAGCAGGATGAAGATGGGTTTATAAAGACGAACCACAGAAGCAGAGATAATAAGAAACAAAGTAAAACCCCAACAGGGAGCAAACCGGAGGCCCAAAATAGAACAAAAGGATGAGACAACCAACAAAGGGGCAGAAGGTGGCAAGGAATCGAAAAAATATCAAGAAGCCAGAGAACACACAACAAATGAGCCTATAGAAAGCCCAAGTAATAACAAGGAATAGGGGGGTGGCGCAACTCCTATGGATGGAGAAACCAGAGACGACAATACCCCCATGCAAGAAGCAGATGGAGATGAAGACATGACCCCAAGCGAAGTGGGAAAAGAAGACCCTAATCTCAGAGACCTTGTGGAAAGGGAAGGGATAGATCTCCCAAACATACTGGAGCAATGGAAAAGGCAGGGAGTAGACAATGTACCAACGGAGCAACTAGACCGCATCCAATACATGTTCCTTCTAAGGGAGGAAGCCAAATCTAGAGGGCTCAAGTGCACACACGGGGAGATAGGACACCTAGGAATCAAAGCCAGCGAGGGAAAACCACAGCTCTCACCCAAGCAGGCGAGGAGTTAAAAAGGCAGGAAATCAAACAGTGTATCCCTACAGGAGCTTGGAGCACTGTTGATAAACTCAAGTAATATCAAGAAACTCTTCCCCAACTCCCCCCCATATGTTTAAATGAAGGTTATAACATGGAATATAAGAGGCCTAAATAGCCGACAAAAGAAGAGAATCCTCAAAAGAAGACTTAGGAAGGAACAACTGGATCTCTGTTCCATTCAAGAGACAAAATGCACTACAGACAGAATGGAAATACTCAACAAACAACAATGGAGCAAGTACAAGATGGTGGCTGTTAGAGGCCACCAAATGGCAGGAGGCATTCTCACCTTGTGGAACCCATAAGTACTGAGACTAATAGAAGCCGAAGCTACCAACCACACACTAACAGTTGGCATGCAAATCATTGGAAATACGGAGGTCATTCTATGCATCAATGTGTATGGACTCCAGGTGCCAGAGGAAAAGAGAATAATGATATGAGACCTATAAGACCTTAAAACCTGATCCAATAACCTCCAATGGATCCTGGAAGGGGACTTCAATATCATCATGTCACTTGTAGAGAAAAAGGAGGGACAAGAAGATTGGATAGGGATGCATAAGATTTCTCAATGTTCATAGACACGGCAGAGATGGTGGACATCAAAACTAATAATGGATAGTTCACCTGGAACAATAAACGGATGGACCAATATCAGGTAGCTACAAGACTAGAAAGATTCTTAGTATCAGAGTCTATCATTATGCAGGGGTTAACCTTAGAATGCAACATCCTTCCTTGGGGAGGGTCTGATCACTAGCCAGTCCAACTGGAAGCAGGTTTCCAAGCCACACTGAAGAATAGTGTTGGACAACTGAGAGGGGGGGGGGTGAATCAGTTGTTACTGTGATTAAAAAATTATGCTTTTTTTAAACTCTTTACAAATCACCTCATGACAATCACAACAATGCAAGGAAGTAAGAAATAGAACATTCAACATCAATCACACTCGTGAAATACACAGAGACAAATATTTCTTGAGGAAACCCATAAAGGGTAAAAACCTCTTCTTATTTATATGATAAGTAATCTTTATATTCTATACATTATCATTATTGGGAGCTCCAACTCCTCTTGAGGCTACAACTTCTGTTTTGCAAGCTGCAACTTGCTGAGAGCACCAACTCTCTGGTTTCGATAGAAACACTAGAAGGAAGCACCCACTAGAAGGAAGCCCCAACTCCCTAAGTGTTCCAGCACCAACTGGATGGAAGCACCAAATTCCAGTCACACAGGCACTGACCTGTATAACAGAGAACAATAGTTCTCCCTTGCACCGCCCTGCCACCCTGGTTTCTCTAGCTGCAACCAGATGGAAGCTACAACTCCCTATTCTACAAGCACCCACTTGAAACTTCTGAGGACGCCAATCCTCCCTATCACCTCCCTTCCACCTTGAGATATAAACCCTTGCTTGTTGTATTCTATTATAGTGAGCCAATGTTTATTCAAAGACTTACCAGTCACTTCACCGTTCTACTACACTAAATTGCTCTACCTACATCAATGTCTCTCTGCTTGTATCTTCTTGCGTTTTTTGATCTTTTGTTCTCACTCTGCATGTGCACCTCAACCTTCTTTTATTGTCTTAGATATGCATCATTGTTCCTTTCTTATGCTGTACTTTTTCCTGTCTAGACTCCATGCTTCTACCTGTATAAATCACTCTTGACCGCAACACCCACTCTTCTTTGTTTTGTTTGTTTATATTCTTTTTTGTGCACCTCCTGTTGCCTTCTGCACAATGCCTCTGCATGCTCTTTACAGTGACAATGTTTAACCCCACAGGTTGTTCATTGTTACTCCTCCTTGCTCACGCATAACTCAAATAGCCGAATCCGACCCTTCACAATTCTACATCGCATTCTCACATCTAGTCATCTTTTGATCATCATGCCAACTCTTCATCTTCTCTAGCAGTTACCCTAATGCATTCATCATCACTGGAACTTCTCATGACGTCCTTTGGCTTCACTTGTTGTAACAGTCTTCAACCCCTTTTTCATCTGTCAATCGACTCTATGATGAGTCTACACTTCATTGGCAGTTGCCTCAAGACTCTTCGTATTCTCTGGAAATCACACTGAAGCCCCTTTGAATTCTCTATGTAGAAATAATCAGTGGTTTATGGAAGTTCCCTATAGATCCTCCAGGCACTCATGTTCTTGGCGCCTTTTCCCTTTCTGTGTAAAAATTGCACAGTGGGTGCTATCTCTTCTAGCTAAGCCCCTTCCTTTCAGGTGACCTCTAGCAGTGACCAAACGCCCATTCATAAGGTGCTTTCGCGACTTGCATTTCAAGGATATGGGGATGAGGCATCTCGACTCTCCAAGTCGCGATCTCTAAAATGGAGCTTAGCTGCATGCTAGCTCCTCCCTTAAACCTTCGACAATGTGACCTTAGTTGTGACCACAGGCCTAATCAAAAGGCGCTTCGCGACTCGCGTTTCATGAATTCTCCCGTGAGTATCCTTGAATCCTCATATTGCGAACCCCGAAATGGAGCTTAGTTGCTCTAGCTCCTTCCTCCAACATGACCATCGGCGGTGACCACAACCCTATTCAAAAAATCATTTCACGATTTTGCATTTCGGGTTTTCTCCCGTGAGTCTCCTTGACTCCTCATATTGTGAACTCTGAAATGGATCTTGGCTGCTCTAGCTCCTTCCTCCAACTCCCGATGATGTGACCATGAGTTATGACCACTCGCCAATCAAACGAGCACTTCGCCCTCCAAATCATTGATCCAATGGCTATCCTTCGCCCCAGGACTTTAGCCTTCAAGACTTTGGGGGAGTGATGAAGCTAAAACTCCCAAAGCAAAACTCTCGAAGTGACGTCATTCTTGCGTCACTCAATGACATGTCATGAGCCAAGTGGCTACCACGTGTCACTCATATTTGTGATTTCCAATGGCCTGAGATGTCAAATCAACTTGACACTTGTCCTTGTATGATTGTGCCACGTGTCCTTGCTGACATAGGCTACCACTTGTCCTTGCTGACTTGGTCTGTCATGATCTACCCCCTGGATCTGATGGCCCAGTTTAGTCCTCGATCCAACGGCTTAGATCCTTTCTCAATTTCGCATATTGCAAGTTGGAAGGTTAGGTCCCTCCTTCCTTTGACCTTTCAGTCAGCAAAATGTTGATTTATAGCCATGTGTCCTGCCCGAAGATGGACGGTTCTCCTACTTTCAGGATTTTGTAATCCTGCTTCACCTTGCACTTAAAATATCGTGCAGGTTCTCCTGGATCCAATGACGGTCGGTCCCCACGCTCGTATCTAATGCCTGAGATATGTCCTCCATCTGCGTGCTCCTCCTGTCTGGACTTACGTTGTCTTTCGAGCCTATTTTCCATCAAATGACAGGCGCAGTCTGCCTGTGTTGTCTGCCCGTGTTGTTCTTTCCTGTAAACCTTCCATCGTCGCTCCTTCTCCTAAGATTATATTTTCTGTGTGTCTTTCATGTGTGTTATTTCCATCAATGAAAAGTTCACTCCCACTGTAAACATGCCAACAATCTCCCCCTTTGGCATTGATGGCAACCCTCAAATTCTGTGCTGGTCTATTTGGACCTCCAACTATAGAATTTGGTCTGGACCACTCCTTTTCTCCCCCTTTCACATCAATGTCAAAAAAAACATGCTCCCCCTAAGAAGTTGTGGTATTTTTCAGAGGGATCAGATATTCAACGAATACATACTCCCCCTGACATGATGAACTCTCTTAGGTTGTTAATGGGATTACTCCCAACTTCTGTCGTAGATACTCAAACGGATATTTTGCAAGCAGTTTAGTGAAGATATCAGCAATTTGTTCTTTGAAAGGAATATAATGCACAAAAATCACAGAGTTGGTTACCTGTTCCATCAAGAAGTGATACTTGATGGGTATATGCTTGGTCTTAGAGTGAAACACAGGGTTCTTTGACAGACTAATTGCACTGGTATTATCACGGTGAATTGGGATCGGTGCATTACATTTTACTTCTAGGCCTGCAAGTGTCTAAATAATCCACAGTACTTGAGTGTAGCATGTGGCAGCTGCAATGTATTCAGCTTCTGTAGTTGATAAGGAAATGGAACTTTGCTTCTTGCTCAACCATGATACAAGGGAATCTCCTAAGAAGAATGCACCTCAACTCATGCTTTTCCTTTCATCCATGTAGTTAGCCCAATTAGCATTTGAATAGATTGATAGTTGAAAAATCTGAGTCCTAGGATACCATAGGCCATATTCCATTGTTCCTTTCAAGTATCTAAATATTCGTTTGACAACTAACACATGACTTTGTTTGGGTGTTTCCTGATATCTTCCTACTATTCCAACAACATGCATTATGTCTAGATGGGATGTTGTGATATACAATAGGTTGTCTATCATAGACCTATATGAACTCTGATCAACATCAGGTGACTCATCATCCTTGCTTAACTTACATCCAGTGGCCATAGGTGTGCTCATAGTTTTAGAATCTTCCATTTGAAACCTTTTCAACATTTCCCTTAGATATTTTTCTTGGGAAATAAATATTCCTTCATACCTCTGAGTAATTTGTAGGCCAAGAAAAAATGACAGTTTCCTTATCATAGAAATTTCAAACTCAGACTTCATGGCAAAAGCAAACCATTTTACCAATGAAGCATTATTACTACCGAAGATGATGTCATCAACATAGACCACCACAATGAGCAGATCATTACCTTATGTTTTGATATATAGGTTGATGTCAACTATTCCTCTCTTGAACCCTTTGTCTTATAGATACTTATCCAGTTTGTGATACTAGGCACGAGGGGCCTATTTCAACCCATATAAATCTTTCTTCAACTTGCAGAAAAGGTCAGGGTTATCTGACAGTTGGAAACCCTCTGGTTGTTCCATATAGACTTCTTCATTTAAATCTCCATTTAGAAAAGCTGACTTGACATCCATTTGATAGACTTTAAATTGTTTATGACAAGCATAGGCAAGAAACATTCTAATAGCTTCTAGTCTTGCTACGACCACAAATGTTTCATCAAAATCCATTCCTTCTATTTGAGCATACCCTTTACAGACCAATCTAGCTTTATTCTTGACAATTTGTCCTTGCTCATTCATCTTATTTTTTTAGACCCATTTTGATCCTATTACATTTTTATCTGCTAGCCTAGAAACTAGGTCCCAAGTGTGATTCTTTTCAATATGGTCCAGTTCCTTATTCATAGAGTTTAACCAATTTACATTTTTACTTGCCTCATTGAAGTTCTCGGGTTCCACCATGGATATGAAGGCCATATGTGATTGCTCAGTGTTTTTGATTATATTTCTCTTGGTTTGTACACCTTTGTCTTTTTCACCAATTATCTGACTTGGAGGATGATTCTTTTGAGTAATTCTGGAGGAGGAATTTGATGTTGTCTGCTAATTTGAGTCTTTCTGAATATTTGCATCTTCATCTGGCTCATAGTCTTCTTGTTCTGATTCTTGGACCTATTCAACTTCAACTTCATCTATATCCTTTGTTGTTGATTCAGTATTGTTCACCTCTCTTACTGGGATTCCTTCATCAAATTTTATGTCAATACAGTCAACCAATCTATGCAGCCTCTTATTATAGCATATGTATCCTTTACTGTTTGTAGCATACCCTAAGAAGATTCCTTCATCAGCCCTGTCATCACACTTGCCAAGGTTCTCATCATTATTCTTTATGTAACACTTACTCCCAAAGACTTTGAAGTGTTTGATTGAAGCAAGTCTCCCATACCACAGTTCATAAGGTGTCTTGTTAGTGTGTGATCTGAGGTGGGATTTGTTAAGAACATGGACTGTTGTGTGTATTTCTTCTACCCAGTAGGTTTGACCATTGTTCTTCTCATTCATCATTGACCTGGCCATTTGTTGCACTGTTCTGTTTTGCCTCTCAACTACTCCATTTTGTTGTGGAGTTCTTGGGATTGTGTATTCTTTCTTGATCCCATGTTTATCACAGAATTCCTTGAACTCACTTGACATAAATTCACCTCTTTTGTCTGATCTTACTGCCTTTAACCTCTTGCATGTTTGATTCTTAGTTAAAGCCTTAAATATTTTAAATTTCTCAAATGCTTCAGCTTTTTCCTTGAGAAAGACAATCCAAGTAAGTCTGGAGTAATCATCAATGATCAACATGAAGTAGTTTTCTTTCTCTATGCCTTATTGTCCTGATGGTCCACATAAATCCATATGAACTAGTTGGAGTGGTTTCTCTATTGAAGTAGAGCTCTTGGATTTAAACTGTGTCGTTGTTAGCTTTCCTACTTGGCAGGGTTTACACATAGAATCTTGTGGCTTTGATATTCTCGGAAGATCTTTTACTGCCCCAAGATTTTTTAGCTTGATTTTGACCTGGCCATTTTCCTTTAGCCACCACTTTTCCCGAGTTTACAAACTTTATCTTGTAGTCCTTGGAAGTGAACACCACTTCACATCCTCTGTCACACATTTGACATACACTAAGAAGATTATGTTTCAGCTACAAGAAGTACATATTGGGATTTTCCTTCTCCATTAATCAAACTCACTATCCCTTTACCCTTGATTTTACCTGGAGCATCATTTCCAAATGTTACATTTCCTAATTTGCTTTCACTTAGAGATAGAAACTTACCTTTGTCTCTCATCATATGTTTGGAGCATCCACTGTCTATATACCAAGGGTTATTTTTTCTTTGAGCTGACAACACTAATCCACACTTGTTCATAGTTCCTTAAGCGACAGTCAATAGCTTTATGTCCATAGTTATGACAGATGTAACATTTTGGTTCGTTGAATAAAGGATCATAACGATTGTTATGCTTAACCTGTGTCATTTTCCCATCCATCAAGTGATTTGCAGTCTGTGGTGGTTTGTTACTTGGTTGTCTCATTCTTTGTTGTGGCAGATATCTATACCTTGAAT
>SNQJ01S0066722.1:11139-51250 GCA_010110895.2 Picea sitchensis | reverse complement strand
TTAAAAAAATAAAGAATAAATAAATCTTCCTATAGTGGGAAAGTAAAATCTTATTGGTGTAAACATTAAACATCCTAGACTCATCCTTTTCGATTATTTTATATATAGGAATTATTGATGAAAATTTGTTGCAAAAGATGTTGGAAATTTTCAATTAAAATAGACATTCATGACTAAATTCCAGAGTCTCCTTTCTGATCTTCCAGATCGCAACAAGGCACGGGAAGGGAGCATACTCAGAAACCTGGCGACGATGCGGAAAGGAAGATCTTGTACCTCTAGTTAAGTTCATGTGTTCCTCTACATAACACACATTTTCCACAGCTTCCGCTATTGAGGATGGTTTCCACATCCGCACCATAGCCCTTATCTTAGGGTTCAACCCATAGACAAAGCGTTTTCCTTGTCGTTGGTCATTATCCATATATGAAACATACTTGACCAATTCCATAAACCTAATCTCATATTCCTCTACGGTTTTGTTTCCCTGTACTAAGGCATGAAATGCTCCTACCTGTTGTTCCTCGTAGTAAGCTGGCAGATATTTCCTTCGAAACTTCTCCTCGAAAAGTTCCCGAGATATGGTGTCTGGGGTAAGATGCAGTTGTCTTTCCAAGTTGCCCCACCAGTTCAAGGCATTGTCTCTTAATTGAAAAATCGTTATCTTTTCCTTTGAAGTGGATGCATAGTCCCTTAAGGAAAAACACCTTGTCATGACTTCCAACAATGCTTCTGCACGTTCACTGGCGCGACCCCCAACAAACTTTGGAAGTTTAACCTTCTATAGTTATCTAGTGATGTCTTCAGGTGGAGGTCCTCCCCCTGAATCCCTCGACGCTTTTGGATTACCCGTTCTAGATGGTGGGGGTTCCACTTCGATCCCTAGTTGTCGCCCCTTTAAAGTCTCATTTATGGCCTCCAAAGAGTGCAGTATGAGAGCTAGTTTGGGCGATGGTGGTGGCGGCGCTGGCGATGCCTGCGACGATGCTCCTCTGCCTTGATTCCCTCGATTCCTAACCATCTTGTATGATTTAACCTGCATCAACCAAAGTTGTCAGGGTGAGTTCAAGGACGTTCCACATTTGCACAACTTAACTAGAAAACAGGGTTAGGCGTAAGTTTATTTTTACTTGTCTGTAAACAGACGTTACTCTCTTTAGGGGAGTGGCTAGGTTAGGGCTAAAGAATATAAGATTGATTTCTTCTCCTAAGAAAAATATTGACTCCCTCACCCGGTAGCTATGCTAGCTTTTCACCCTACTAGTCAATTTCTCTAACTTACCTGCCTAGTGTGCATGAAGCCCCCTCCCTCTTATCTTGTTCTAAGTCCTTATACTTTCTGTTTACAACTAATTAAGGTGGCTTCCAACCTAATGTCGATGAAATGAGACTAAGGCTATCCTTCGATGCTTGACTCATTGGATTTCCTTGGCACATTGTACATATGCATTGAATTGTGTGTCTCGGTGGCTGCAGGTGTGAGTCTTGAGGATTGTAGAGTGGATTTCGAGCATTGGAGCTTAGCGCTTGTGCGTTGTGGTTATGTATTGTTTCTGGACTTGTGGTCATATGATGTAGTAAGACTGAGGCGATGCACTAAATCTTGGTGCTCGGCTTTGACTGGTGGAATGGAATGGAGGGACTTGGTGCTTGGCTCGGTGGTTGAGGGAAAAGAACTTAGTGTTTGATTAACATGTATAATTGGATATTATACTTCGGGATAGTACTCTGTTACCATTAATTTATTTGTAAAAACTCATGTGTGGCACGTTGGTGTTTGGTTGTTTCTTAAGGCTTAGGCGATGGGTGGTCATGGGTTCAAAACTCATTTTCTCCAACAAAATTTTAATCTAACCCAAATTTAATCTAAACCCTAAAATCATTAATTAACTTTAATGTAGATTAACTTTACACTAAATAAAACAATTTATTTTATTTTATTATTTTTAAAGGTAAGTAATTAACTTTAAAATTGTATTTGTTTTACACTAAATTAAAGACAGTTAATTAAAACAATTAATTGAATTCGTTGAATTAATTAATTATTTTTAAAACAGTTTACTATATTTTACACTAAAATAAAAATTTAAACGAACACACACAATATATATATATATAATTTTAATAAAAAAAAAATCAAAATAATTTAAAAACAAGTGCGAGAATGCATGGATTCCACGTGCCTGCCTTGCTTCCTCCAGCGCCCCCTATCTAAACCCTAACCTTTATCGTCGTAACCCTAATTCCTCTTTTCCTCATCTTTTCTTCTTGCGAGGTTTCTGGTTACACGGTCGGCTTCCATGGCCTTCTCTCATGGCTTCTACTCTTCGTGGTCAGGGGTTTGGTTTTTGGCATTGGTCGCTGGCTTGTATTGTCTCTGACATTGGTAGAGGAAGAGAAGCATGAAGAGTCTGGGTAGAAGAGGCACCATCCATGCTAGACAAGTAGGCATATTCATTCTTTCGGTTTATCTTTTGTCTTGGTTCAGTCAGACCGCATTTTTCATGCCTGTACTTTTGTTTTGTTCTGTTTGTTGGTTTTGAATGACTTCGAAGGTTCTGCCTACGCTATATGCTTGCAATTTTTAAATGCACTATTTATATCTATTTACCGTAAGTTCAATAGAAATATTTATTTATGCTAACGAGAACCACAATAGCAGTTGAGGATTGATTTATTTGCATCATTTCGTGGTTCGTTTGTTTGTTTGTGTTTGGGGGTCTGTGCAGTTGAGTTTTGATATGGGTCGAAAAATGCAAATGTCACTGGGGAGTTATTGATGAGGGGGGCAAGGAATTCTCTTCTCTTATTCTTTGGAGAACATTAAAAATGAATTTTTGTTACTAATTTGATTTCTGAACATGACAGGTTACACGTATCTATGCCAGTATTATATTATGTAGATTGTACCTTAGTGTGTAGAGTAGTTGGAGAGTCCTCCACCACATGCACTCAGCAGAACATTTTGTTGTGGAGTGAACGCCGCAGTAAGGTCTTCTCTAAAATGAAATCCTTAAGAGTCCATCATCGTTGCCGCAACAATTAATTGAAGGTTACAAATGGGAGTTTGTACTTGCCATTAAAGATTCAACTTATAAATAAAATATTATATAGTAATAGTTTGTAGTATTTTTTTGTTTATTAATAAAAAAAAAAATTGTTTTCTGTGTGTACAGCGCGCGGCTCCTCGGTCGTGGCTTGGCGCTGGCAGTGTCTGTTATGGTATCTGATGCAACCCCTCTTTCCCTCGGTGGCACAGTCGCTTTTACCAGGACCTTCGCTTTCCACGGGCCCGAAGAACTCAACGATTCTCCTCCCTTCCTATTGGATTCTCTACACCCACAGTTCACTCCTCCATGTTCTCTTCTTCTCTACTTAGGGGATCGGGACTTCACCTTTCGTGCTCCCAACCACTCGGGATTCCAACTCCTGATACCCAATGTGCCGAGATACCGAGACTCGCGATCTCGCAGCTTCACTTCCCGCGAGTCTAAGTAACTTCACTTCGACTTCCGAGGTCCGAGTCATCGATACCCGAGTATCGCTATCTCGCCTCTCGCGAGTTCGCGACTTATGAGACCAATTGCTTGCCCTTCAACTCCCAAGACCCGACATCCTGATATTTACGTAACACGTGTTACTCCGAAAGTCGGCGCTTCCACAGAAACTGGAACTCACTACCCATGCATTTGACGTGCATGCAACTCTTGCACTCGCCAACCCCGATATGCCGATGTACGATAGCAACCAGGTTCCACTTACGCTCGCAGATTAACTCCTTCCCAGTAGTTCAAGTCGTCAATTCTCTTCCTCTTCAAGAGTCCTTCGCTCCGGACCTTCTCTCATTCGGGCTTCACCTGGATCTGTTCCACAATACTAGCTAGGAACCCTCCCTCCTGAGATTTCACCGACTTTTCACTTGGAACCACTCTGAACTCAATTCTTCCATAAGATCACATAAGAAACATATGAAAGAAGTAAGTAACAAGAAGCAAATATGCAAAGGCTTAAAGCCAACAACACACAGAAAATAAACATATCCATGGAATTTAACTGCGGCCCTCCTGTTCTTCTCTTCCCAGGCTTGATTCTGAGACTTCAACTCGACCTACACTTCACCTGCACGGTTCGAATAGCTCAGCATGATTTTTGAGCAAACAAAGATGAGAGGTTAACTGTTAAGCCTCCTCACGCACTCTATGCGGAGGTATTCCACTGCACTCTATGCAGGAATCTCCCAGCTTAAATAGAAAAACGATTTAAACTCATTCTCTCATTCCCTCAGATTTCGAACCTACCAGGCAATCACATATGCAGCATATAGACAATAGGCAAAACAAGAAGCAAATATGCAATAGCATGATATCAACAACACACAAAGAATAATCACCACCATGAAATTGAATCAAAGTTTTCTATTAATTCAATATCTGTACATGGGGATTCTTCACAAGCTCTCTGCGCTTCTCTTCTTGCTCCTCAATGATAATGCTCTGCATAATCTGAATGCTTCTTCTCTTCAATGATACAAAGGAGGGTGTCTATACTCCGTTTTCCCTCTCGAAGTCCAAAACCGTCTAATCTAGACTTAATTATCTTATCTACCTGCACTAAATCTAAATCTTATCTACCTGCAAGAAATCTAAGGAGTACCTCTACTATCTACAGACGAGAGCTTATCTGCTCAAGGTCCATTTACAATGTGCAAGTATGCTATATGATGAATGCTTTCATTAAAATGGCGGCGCAACAGATATCAAGGTGATTCAAAATTTGATGCTGGCGTCATCCAGCTATCTTTTCTTTCTCCACGCGCTGACTCGCTTGATGAGGTGGGATTGCTCCTACATCATACTCCTCAACTCAGAAAATTTCATGGGCTCCTGTCCATGAGCTCCTATACACTGTGACCATGTTTCTGTATCACTGCCTCTGTTTCCCAGCTGGCATCCTCCACTGGGTGATCTTTCCGTTTCACTAGGTATTCAAAATATTGCTTCCTCCTGGTCTTCCTGCCTATTCTCTTATCCAGTATGCACTCCATCTGAGGCTTCTGTGCAACTGGTAATTGTTTCTACCACTGGATCGCTGGTTCCTCCATTTCAGTGCCTTCTTTATCAGCCTTGTATGGGTATAAGTCCGAAATATTGAAAATCAGAGATATCCCGATGCCTTCTGGCAATTCAAGCTCATATGCATTCTCCCCAAACTTTCTCAGGACTCTTCATGGCCCGATTTTCTTCATCTTGAGCTTGTTGTATGTTCCTCTCGGGAACCTTTCTTTCCTCAAGTGTGCCAGAACCATGTCCCCAACTTCAAACTGAAGTTGTCTCTTCCTCTGATTGGCTCTGCGCTTATACTCTTGGTTGGACTTCTGCAGCCGCTGCTTCACCTCTGCGTGAAGTTCTTGCATCGCCTCAACGAACTCTTCAGCTCTCGCGCTGCTAGTTTCAGCCTGCTCTGGCTCCCTGAGTTCAGATATTCCTCGCGGCTGTGTCCCATACAAAATTTGAAATGGGCTCTTACTTGTACTCCGATTCATAGAATCGTTGTACGCAAACTCCGTCTGTGGTAGGATCTGGTCCCAACTGTTGTGATGCTCGGTCACCAGGCTTCTCAACAGATTCCCCAAGCTTCTATTGACTACTTCGGTCTGCCCATCTGTCTGCGGATGGTAAGAGGAACTGAAGGCCAAGTCAGTCCCTAGCTTCTTCCATAGCGTCCTCCAAAAGTGACCTACGAACTTGTATCCTGATCCGAGACTATGCTTCTCGACAATCCATGCAATCGGACAATCTCTTTGAAAAACAAGTTTGCGATGTGTGTGGCATTGCTGGTCTTATGACATGGTATGAAATGTGCCATATTTGAAAACCTGTCCACCACCACAAAGATGGAATCAACTCCTCTCTGAGTTCTCAGTAAACCCAACACAAAATCCATGCTAATGGCTTCCCATGGCCTCTCGGGTATAGGCAACGGCTGGTAGAACCCTGTGTTCTGTTTTTGGCTTTTCGTGTGTTGACAAATCCTGCATCGGTCAACAAATCTTTTAATATCAGCGCGCATCCCCGGCCAAAAATACAATTCACTCAGCTTTGCGAACGTCTTGTCATGTCCAAAATGGCTTGCTAAGCCTCCACTGTGCTTCTCCTTCACCAAATTCTCTCTCATAGAGAAATCTGGAATGCACAATTGATTGTTTTTGAACAACAAACCATCCTGAATCAGGTAGTCAATCCACAGACTCCTATCTCTGAGAAATGGGTTCTCAGCTGCCTCGTATGCCTCGCCAAAGTCTACGTCACCTGCATACATATCTTTCAGATTCTCAAAACCCAAAGTCTTGACCCTGAACTCCTGCAGTAATAAACATTTTCTGCTCAAGGCGTCAGCTACCTTGTTAGCAGTCCCCGAAATGTGCTTTATCACAAATGTAAAATTCTGCATGTATTCCACCCACTTTGCATGGTTCTGATTCAACTTCTCCTGCTGACTCATGAACTGCAATGCATGATTATCACTGTACAGCAAAAATTCTTTGGGTATCAAGTAATGCCTCCACTTTTTCAGTGCCTGTATGATGGCATAGAATTCCTTATTGTACGTGGAGTATTTCAGCTTCGCATCATCCAGCTTCTCGCTGTAGTATGCCACAGGCCTGTCATCCTGACTCAAGACCCCTCCAACAGCATATCCACTAGCGTCACACTTTACCTAGAAGGTTTTCTGAAAGTCAGGCAACACCAGAATTGGTTGCTCTGTTATCTTGCGCTTCAGCAGTTTGAAGCTTCTTTCAGCCTCCGCTGTCCAATGGAAAACCTTATGTCGCTTCTTCACAGTATCCATCATTGCGGCACTGATTCCACTAAAATTTCGAATGAATTTTCTGTAGAAGCTTGCCAAACCATGGAATCTTCTTACCTCAAAAATATTCCTCGGCGATGGCCAATTCCTGATTACTTCCACCTTCTCAGGATCCATCTTCAATTCATTTGTCGATATTACAAAGCCCAAATAAATGAGTTATGTCTGCATGAAGGAACACTTCTTTAAATTGATCAGCAGCTTCTCCTACTATAATATTCTCATCACAATGGCCAAATGCCTCAAGTGTTCAACCCTGGTCTTGCTGAATATTAGTATGTCATCCAAATACACGACCACACATTTGCCAATGAATTCCCGCAGGACTTCATAAAAGTGCTAGGCACGTTTGTCAACCCAAACGGCATGACCAGCCATTCGTACAAACCCTTGTTTGTCTTGAATTCCATCTTCCATTAATCTCCCTCTCTCATCTGGATCTAATGATATCCGCTCTTGAGATCAATCTTCGAAAAATAATTCGCCCCACTCAGGCAATCCATCAGATCATCCATTCTCGGTAGTGGAAATCTGTACCTGATGGTAATTTTATTTATCACCCTGGAGTATGTACACATCCTCCAGCCTCCATATTTCTTCAGACTCAGCACTGTTGGAATAGCACACAAACTAAGACTCTCTCTGACCAGTCCTTTATCCTGCAGATCTTGTACCTGCCTTTTGACCTCCTCGTTCTCCTGAGGTGTCAACCTGTACGCTGCCTTATTTGGCAAACTTTCTCCGGGTATGAGGTCAATGTGGTGACTCACACTCCACATCGGTGGAAATGAATGGGGTAGTTCGTCCACGATAATATCAGCAAACTCTCCCAGCAGTTTTTGAATCTCTCCTGGAAAGTCGTCCACTCTTGTGCTTGTCAGGACAATTCTCGGCTTCCTGACAATGAAGAATTGTGGATCTTCATTCTTCTCCAACTCTGTGAGAAGTTCCTTCCCACTCATGAGAAGTATCGTGCTGCTAACTTCTGACCTTACTTCCTTATCTTTTATCGGCAGCAGTTTATGGATTCTCCCATCCTTCTCCAAGGTGTAGGTGTTCATCCTCCCGTCATGAACAACATTCTGATCATATTGCCATGGTCTTCCCAACAATATGTGACATACGTCCATGGTAATGACATCACACATAATCTCATCATGATAATTTCCAATTTTAAACTTAACTAAGCATTGTTTAGTGACACTTACCCGGTGTCCTTTCTGTAACCACGAGACTTTATATGGGCTCAGGTGCTTAGTTGTCTCTAGCTCCAATTTCTCTACCATCTCGGTCGAAACGATATTTTCAGTGCTCCCACTGTCGATTATGACTTTGCATTTCCTGTCCTTGGCTGTACAAGCCATTCTGAACAGTCTGCTCCTCTGCACTGCGCTCTCCACCTCCTTCTCAGGCTTCAAAAGGATTTTATGCATCCCAAGCGATCTTCCACTGTCTGCATCTTCACTCTCAACATCACACTTCTGCGCCTCAGTGATGTGAGTTTTTCCTCCGTCCATTTTCCTGTCCGGACAGTCAACGGCTTTGTGTCCGTCTTTGCCACACGTGAAACATGTGATAATTCCCCCTCGACCTCGTCCTCTACCTCGGGTACGAGGGAATGTGATGGCGTCAGCATATCCTCCTTGCTGATCTTCTGACTGCCTTCTCGTCTCAGCATTTTTCTGCCTCTACTGTGAGGTATCACCTCTGTTAGCTTTTCCCTGAGGTCTCCTCCAATCCTCCTTGGGATTATGTGTTTTCTCTTGGGCAACTGTCTTGCCTCTAGGATGGCTTCTGCCCTGCCCTCACTGTCCCTGCTTGCGGCTCAGCTTCTCTTCGGCTTTTAGAGCCATCTGGTATGCATCCTCGACTGTTCGGATGGTAACCATGCTCAATTCGTCCTGAATGTCATACCTCAACCCATTCAGATACCTCGCTACCTTTTCGTCATCACTCTCTCGGTGACCTGCTCGAATGTTGAGCCTATAGAATTCTTTGGTGTATTCTTTCACCGTCATCAACTTTTGTCTCAGGTTCTGCATACGCCTGAACAGAGTGATCTGGTAATCCCTCGGAATGAACTTCACCTTCATCTTGGCGATCATCCGATCCCAGCTTTTGATCTTCTATTTTCCTTTGGAACGCCTGTCTACCTGCAGCTCGTCCCACCATAAGGATGCATGTCCCTTCAGCTTGGTAATAGCATGCCTTATTTTCTTTTCTTCTTCGATATCTTCGTAATTGAAGTAGGTATCCAATGCTCGGATCCAATCCAGCAGTTCCTCTGCATTTAGAATTCCCTCATAGACGGGAATGTCCATCTTCGTCTTCAAGCTCATCCTCGAAATGGCTCTAATCAGCCTTTCGTTTGATGCATCTTCTGTCGTGACCTCTTCTTCGACATGTCCAGCTTCCTCTTCAACTTCAGAATCGTTGAACCCTCCTGCGTCGACTCCACGTCTCTGCACAGTTTCCATCTCCTCGAGCCTTGCTCGAAGATCTCGCATATGTCTCTCTATCTCTGGGTTCCCTGCCGGCCTACCCCTTCTTCGGGCATCCCTGTCCTCACGATCAGGTGACTGCCTTTCTCTCCTGGGTGGCATTATGGAACCTGCTTCTCTCTGTTACCAGAACAAAGAGAACTCCTTAACCCGCTCTGATACCACTCTGACGCAACCCCTCTTTCCCTCAGCGGCACAGTCGCTTTTACCAGGACCTTCGCTTTCCACGGGCCCGAAGAACTCAATAGTTCTCCTCCCTTCCTATTGGATTCTCTACACCCATAGTTCACTCCTCCCTGTTCTCTTCTTATCTACTTCAGGGATCAGGAATTCTCCTTTCGTGCTCCCAACCACTCGGGATTCCAACTCCCGATACCTGACGTGCCGAGATACCGAGACTCGCGATCTCACGATCTCCCAGCTTCGCTTCCTGCGAGTCTAAGTAACTTCACTTTGACTTTCAAGGTCCGTGTCGCCGATACCTGAGTATCGCTATCTCGCCTCTCGTGATTTCACGACTTATGAGACCAATTTCTTGCCCTTCAACTCCCGAGACCCGACGTCCCGAGATTTACGTAACACGTGTTCCTCCGAAAGTCGGCGCTTCCATGGAAACTGGAACTCACTACCCGCGCATTCGACATGCATGCAACTCTTGCACTCGCCAGCCCCGATATGCCGATGTGCGATAGCAACCAGGTTCCACTTACGCTCACAAATTAACTCCTTCCCAGGAGTTCAAGTCGTCGATTCTCTTCCTCTTGAAGATTCCTTCGCTCCGGACCTTCTCCTGTTTAGGCTTCACCTGGATGTGTTCTACAATACTAGCTAGGAACCCTCCCTCCTGAGATTTCACTGACTTTTCACTCGGAACCACTCTGAACTCAATTCTTCCATAAGATCACATAAGCAGCATATGAAAGAAGTAAGTAACAGGAAGCAAATATGCAAAGGCATAAAGCCAACAACACACAGAAAATAAACATATCCATGGAATTTAACCGCGGCCCTCCTATTCTTCTCTTCCCAGGCTTGATTCTGAGACTTCAACTCGACCTGCACTTCACCTGCACAGTTCGAATAGGTTAGCATGACTTTTGAGCAAACAAAGATGAGAGGTTAACTGTTAAGCCTCCTCACGCACTCTATGCGGAGGTATTCCACTGCACTCTATGCAGGAATCTCCCAGCTTAAACAGAAAAACGATTTAAACTCATTCTCTCATTCCCTCAGATTTCGAACCTGCCAGGCAATCACATATGAAGCATATAGACAATAGGCAAAACAAGAATCAAATATGCAACATCATGATATCAACAACACACAGAGAATAATCACCGCCATGAAATTGAATCAAAGCTTTTTATTAATTCAATATCTGTACATGGGGATTCTTCACAAGCATTTTGTGCTTCTCTTCTTGCTCCTCAATGCTAATGCTCTGCATAATCTGAATGCTTCTTCTCTTCAATGATACAAAGGAGGGTGTCTATACTCCGTTTTCCCTCTCGAAGTACAAAACCGTCTAATCTAGACTTAATTATCTTATCTACCTGCACTAAATCTAAATCTTATCTACCTGCACAAAATCTAAGGAGTACCTCTACTATCTACGGATGAGAGCTTATCTTCTCAAGGTCCATTTACAATGTGCAAGTACGCTATATGATGAATGCTTTCATTAAAATGGCAGCGCAACAGATATCAAGGTGATTCAAAATTTTGATGCTGGCGTCATCCAGCTGTCTTTTCTTTCTCCACGTCCTGACTCGCTTGATGAGGTGGGAATGCTCCTGCATCAGTATCATGGGCTTGGGAATTGGTTGGCAATGGTTCTCATGTGTTACATAGCTCAACTCTACCAAGCGTCGACCGGTGGGGGAAGTCCGAGGTTCGACCCCCGCGGACTCCCAAAACCCTCTTTTATGGTGCCATGGGTGTTATTTATATTTTTGAGGGAGAATACACCAAGGACCGATGGTTTCCATGAATTGTCCCGTACTATCAGTCGCCTCTGTCTTCAATTGGAAAAAATGTCATGTACTATCACTCACTATCTTATTGCTCAATTAACATTGTTAAATGACAGATCCCTGTAGATGCTTTGTAGGTAACGATCTAAAGATCTAACTGATAGTGATTCTATATGATTTTCCCAATAGATCTGATACAGTAAATTGCTTTGCAGGAAACGAGCTACATGGCCTCATGATTGGCTTCATTTTTCCAAGCCAAGTTAAGATTGGGGAGTGAGATGAAATCAACGGTCATGTGCGGAGAAGGAACAGGAGATGAGGTGAAAATGCCTATGGTAGCATCATTATTGGCTTCATTTTTTTACTGGACGTGTTAGGAGATAAACTTACATTGTTGTGTTAGCGTTGCGCTAGAAGTAATGAATATATACCTTTAAATTATGCTAGACTGATAGGCGTGCAAAACAATATACTCCAGTTTCAGTAGCACTAAGTTTTGGGTTCTCTGGTTGTCCACATAGGAGATAACGATGTATTTAGAATTAATAAATCTATTTATTTCTTTAATTACCATAATATTAGAGTAGTAACAAAAGAAAACAATGAAGGGGCCATGATATATATATATCACGTGCATTGTTATAGATTTTTTTTTTTCACTATAATTGTTGACGTATAATTATATATGACTTAATTGTAGTTAAGTCACATGGAAAGGTAATTATGGGTTGTTCATAATTAATTTTTTTTAGCTAATTAGATGACTCGTTACATTATTTTCTATACAATATTACCAGGTGTAAGGCCTCTACTTCCTTTACATTTTCAATATGTATATTATTTATATTTATATTTGTGTTAAAAAAAATTATGTGCTTGGCTTGCAGGTTGCGTGGAGTTGGAGCTAGAGTTGGAGCTTGGCCCTCAGGCCCAAATTTCAAACTAAGGCTCCGATAACATGTGTAGAGACCTAGATTAATTATTCCTAGTAAAATTCATAATTTAAACATTAAGATTATTTATCATAAGCAATAAGTAATTTCTTTCAGCATATAAGCAACATAAATTAAATTTACAAACAACATGCTAATAATTTACATAATCATCCACATAACCCAGCAAATTCATAAATAAAAATACCTCTGCCTCATGTTAATTCTTGTTGATCTGGTTGTCCTCTCTGCTGCTTTTCCCAACCTATTGCATTGACCTAACCCTGCCCAAAACCGACTAACCACTTAGCCAGCTAGGAGCAGCCTGTCCAACTCCCTTGCTCCAGGATATCGAAAGGAATCCTAGCCCCCAAGCCCAAAACTCCTAGCAACCTGGCACCCCCTGCAATGGTTCACCAAAACTCCAAAACCCAAACTCCTCAAAACCACAAAAATATCCAACCGAAAATACAGACCTCCCCCAAATTTTCATAATAATCTCTCATAGGACTCTTCCCCGTCATATCTCCCCCCATTCACAAACTCCCTATCCTCCATTAATTACCTTATCCTCCCCTTTATTACCTTATCCCATTCCTTTATTACCTTATCTAATTCCTTTATTACTTTATCCTTCCACCCCATGCTTCATTCCCTCCTGCATACGTAAAGTCTTATAAAAATAATTTAAAATTTATTAAGCTCTTAATTCATTACACTAATCTTTAATAAGTTAATTAATTAATCAACAGATATAAAAAATTAATTAATAAATAATTAATCAATTAATATTATTAAAAAATTATCATTGTTTAACTAAAATATATTAGGACAGTTAATTAAATAATTAACTATTCTTGATAAACCCTATGCAACTATTTAACAAAGGTTGTTACAATTCTTAGTTGGACTTCTATACAGAATATTTACTGAAAAACCAACTGCATCGCCCCAATAT
This sequence comes from Picea sitchensis, assembly GCA_010110895.2. Taxonomy (NCBI): domain Eukaryota; kingdom Viridiplantae; phylum Streptophyta; class Pinopsida; order Pinales; family Pinaceae; genus Picea; species Picea sitchensis. Next base: position 38,016 of record SNQJ01S0066722.1, on the reverse strand, counting down.
TCATTTGGAAGATGCTCCGCCTTTAACATACTTTGAACCATATTCATAATGGTTTGATTTTTCCTTTCGACTACTCTATTATGTTGTGGAGTATAACGATTAGTAAAATGTCTCTTGATTCTATGAGACTAACAAAATTCCATGAAATCAATTAGCATATACTCACATCCTCTGTCTGATCTCAAGACTTTAATATAATTACCACTCTCCTTTTCAACCATAAATTTAAACCTCTTAAATATATCAAAATCTTGAGACGTCTGCTTCAACAAATAAACCCAAGTTTTTTGACTGAAATCATCAATAAAAGTCATAAAATAGACACTATCAATCAATGAAGATGTTTGCATTGGTCCACATAAGTCTGTGTGAACAAGTTCCAGTGGACCTTTATCCTTGTATGAAACTCCAGAAATAAATTTATCACTGTGATTCTTTGCAAGTATTTAGCTCTCACGCGAGTTTGTTGGTTGCTAAATATTGGGCAACACATTCACCATTTTCTTCTTCTGCAACAAATCTAGACCTCCAAAATGTAAATGGACATATCTCAAATGCCATAACCATGACTCATCCAAACGTTTAGCTTTATAAGCATTCAAAGAATGAGTCCGATCATTTCTCATAATAAGTGTAAACATTTTGTTCTTTGTCACCTCTACTCTGGCAATCAACTGCTTACTTGGATACTTAGCGTAAATTGTACATCCCTTGTTATGAAAGAACACTCTGTAATTTTTCTCTATCAGTTGTCCAACACTTAGCAGATTGCATTTCATGCCAGGTACATAATAAACATCATCTATTTTTATTCTTTYATCATTCTTAGTATAAATAGGAATCACACCTTTACCATTAAATCTTACCTTGCAGTCATTACCCAACTTTACCGCAGACTAAATATTGGTATCTAAACYAGAAAACAAGYTTTTATTTCAAGTCATGTGATTGCTACATCTGCTATCCAAAAACCAAACATCATTTGAACTTTCCTAGGTGACATTACAAGTCAAAAACATGGGTTTTTTTATCATCCTATGACTCTTTTGTCACGTGAGCAGATTGTTTTCCAACATATGTTTGCTTCTTCCAACACTTGTTAGCATAATGTCCAAATTTCTTACAATAATAAAGTTGTACCTTAGATTTATCATACCTTTCATTTTCTTGTTGTCAGGATATGCTGCTACTTCCCCTTAAACTACAAGGATTCTTCTGACCTTTCTCCTTAGAGTCTAAATCACTTTTGTTTTCTCTTTGACCAACAAATCGACCTCCTCTTCCTCTGCTATAAGACCTTCCTCTGCCTCTTCCTCTAGTAACATGCAACTAGGATTTGAAGGCATTCTTTAATGGATTATCATATCTAGACATATTGTATTCATGAGAAATCAGAGAACTAGTTAATTCATCAATATGCATAAGACTAATATCTTTAAATTCTTCTATGGGTACAACTACAGATTCAAACTTGTTTGGAAACAATTTGAGAACTTTATCAATTACTCTCTTGTCTGAGAGGTCTTCACCATACTACCTTAGCTGATTCAAAACATTCATTACTAGTTTCATGAAACTATCAATTGACTTGTTGTCCTTCATCTTCATATTTTCAAAGTCCCTTCTCAAATTGTGAACCTTAAAAGTCTTCACCTTGGATACATCTTGATAGCTAGTTTAAAGAATGTCGAAAGATTTCCTTGAAGACACTGCACTTGATACCTTTAGAAATATGCTTTCAGTTAGGCCTTGTTGAATAAGACCGATGGATTTGTTGTCTTTATTTTTTTTCTCCTTCAACAAAATCTGCTCAACATTTGTCAGAGCCATTTCTGCTACTCGATCAGCAGGTGCTAGATAACCAACAATAACAAACTCCCAAATATATTGAGAATTCATAATTGTTCTTGTTCTGATAAAACAATAATCATAATTTCTTTCAGTTAAAACAAAAATTTGTGGTTGAGCCAAATTATTGTCTGTAGCCATTGTAACATCTCGCTCTTTTGCGCACCTAATGTGACTTATTCTTGTGGACACTTGTGTCCAAGTGATCCAGTTCACTATATGATTGATTGATTTGATTATGGAGCATGATGATGTTTGTGGATGATGATATGTTATTTTATGACATTTATATTGACATGTGTTATTGACTAGTTTTCCTGAGTGTGCAGGACTTTGCAGGTTTGAGGATGTCGATGGCATCGATGGATCTCCTTGGACTCTGGATCGAGTCAAGGAGTGGGCGGTTATGGTTTGAATGTTTTGATATTACATATGTGACATATGACTATATATTATGATGTTTATTGTTATCACTCACACGTTCCGTTGATGGATGCAAGCTAACAATAGCTTGCTAACCAGACTTGTATTAGGAGTAAATGGGTTACGCATGACAACCAGAGATATTGAGGGAGAGGTGTGACAGCAGCCCTGCCACAACCTACTAGCACTCTTGTTGTGGCTCGAACTATAGGTTAACGATTACCTAGTTTGAGAGATCCATGATGTTGTGAGGGCAGACTGTGACAGTCACTCACGATGATTTGAAGGGGTGTGCAATAGGGCATGGTCCTTATTTCTTAGAGGCCTTTAGTCTCCCACAAGGTCACCTGACGGAGTATTGACTCCAGGGGTTGTACATCTATCAAAATCATTCAAAAGGCGAGTGGCACCCTTGGAGCACATAATGTGTCTTGAAGGTCACATCACGCAAATAAAACATGAATGCAAGCGAGTGGCACCCTTGGAGCATGTAGTGCATCTTGAAGGGCATGTCGTGATTTTTAACTCTAGTAAGTTAATAAACCTAGAACCTAGAAAACAATGCATCCTTAGGACCTGGTCACCCTTAAAATCAATGATGGTATGAGTTAAATTTAATAACTAATTTTCCCTTAAAAACTATCACCAAGCCTAGTGAATTTAAAACCCAGGTCTAAGTAGAAAATGTGAACAAAAAAAAACTAAATGGACATATAACAAGAAGGGGGGCTAAAGAAAATTCAAACATTAATAATTAAAGTAAAAAATTAACGAATGGTTAAATTATTAAAAGGGTAAATTGTTGTTTATATATAAAATTGTTAAATCTGAACTAAGAAGAAAAAGGGAAACTTAAGGAAAAGGGAAATGTATAACATAGTAGGGAATCTAGTTTTTGGAACCTTCTAATTGTGAACTCAACTAGGTTTTAAGAAAGGTGTCAATCATTTAAAAAATGTAACGGAATAAAGGAACACCTAGGAGCATTTTTAAGAACATTTTTAGGTGGGTGAGGGAAATAAGAAAATTTAATTAATTAAATAATTGATTTTCTGGTGAAACTAAGGGATCAGGTGACATGTGTACGGGGGAGGTTTATCCTAATTAAATTTAATAAAAATATTCTAAAGAGGGTTTGGGAAACTAATTCCTAAGAAAACTCTATAAAAAGGATGGTGGAGGAGGAGTATGGATGAGGGATGATAGGAGTAAGGTTACGTTGTCGATTTTTTTCTTACTAATTTTTCTTGTGGAGTTGGGATGCCAAGCTTGATTAGGGAGTGGTAACTCGATCTTACGAGGCGAGCTGGGAGCTATCTTTTATATAGTTTGTGTGCGTGGCCCCTTTGCGGATCGGGGGGCTTTGGGGAAGAAGAGTACCCCTAACGTTGGCTAGGAGGTACTAGTGAGGTCTCAGCGGTTAGCAAGCAATAGTCGGAAGCGCCAGCGCGGAACAACCACTTCGTATTATGTGCCTTGGTTACGGTACGCGTGTTAAATGTGCATTTGAAATTAGTTTAAAAATCTGTATGTGAATTTATACGTTGATGAAAATTGTATTGGGTTTCTGAAGCTCGATGTGTAGGAACTTGTTTTTTGTTATGATAATGTCCCCTGTGCTTAAATTAAAATTTTTGTTTTTTTCCCTTCTACTCATGGCCTTCTGCTTACTCTCCGTGTTGATACGCTCTACTCATGGCCTTCTGCTTATTCGCCTAGTTGTAAAACTAGTTTCTATTTCTATGTTCTAGATTCCTTTCATATATGCCTTATGGATTTCCGAGTCTTACAGATGGGGATGGCATGGGACTTCATTTCTTTTATTTATTTTATATATGCATCAAGATAAAAACAAGTATTGGGTTTGCGTGCTTAGATTGGGTTGTCCGCATTTGTTTTTGTTTATCTTTTTACAAAAGTGGAGTTTCGATCCACTTTCAATCTGCATTAATTCCCCATTTCATCTTTCATTACCCTCTCACTTAATGATATGGAACAAACCGGATGAGGTCCTTCATCACCTGTGCTTAGAGAACCCAACATTGCATAGATCTTATGGGTTTCATTTTTGTTGTCAAGGTTGTAGGTTATTTTAGAGTATTTTAATCAAGGAGTCCAACAAGTATTTAACAACAAATTAATAAGGAAAATCTAGAGATACTTGCGAGCCACTTATTTATGTTACAAGGGAGATTCGGGACACGATTGTAAGACTCTAGGGAGCTTCTTACTTATGTTATGGGGGGAGATCTGAATCTTTACCTGCAGAGTGAGATCGACTTCCTTCTACCACTCACTAGGGAAGACCGAATCAAGACCCGCACCTGGCCTTCACGAAGAACTTAACTAGTACCTCATCCTTGGGTGTTCTTTCAGTATTGTGTTGATGGGAAGGGAGAACAACATCGATTGTCTGTGGAGGAGCTAGCTTTACAGCGTATATTCGACCTAAAAAATGAAATAGTGCTCGAGTTCAAATCCCACCAACGATTGTTGATGAAGAGATGATGTCCAACGTGTTTCTCAAGGGCTTGGACCCTCTGCCCTGGTTGTCTATCAATGGGAACATAGGAGAATGCTTGCTTGCTGGGTTTTTCCAGTGAATAGGTAACGCCCGGCCCAGTCGATAATCAATCTATTTCCTGCTATTGGGACTACCTATCCTTGTATTGTCTCCCTGATCGAAAGAGAAAGAGCAACGAGAGAAAGAGAGAAGTTTCCCTCCATCCATCACCTCGCTGGCTACTGATACTGGCTGGCTACTGCTCCTACTCATTCAGGGCTAGTGAACTGCTCCTACTCAATTCCAGTGTGTCCTTTCTATGCAATGCAGCGCCGACATTGTTTGTATGGAATGGATTCCTAAAGGAATGTGTTAACGTAGGCGACCATCTTGTAGTGTACTTAGAATTGGGTCTGATGCGAAGAAGGTTCGTCGCCAGGATTTCGTTAATAGAGATATTTCAAACAAGAGCGGTTTTCTAAGCTCTATCATGATATTTCTTGAAACCGCAAGAGGGGCTCATCCTCTGTTGATCGCCCTTCATTCTATGACGTTTTTGCTGCCAAGAAACCGAGGAAGTTGAAGTAATTTCCCCTTTATTCCTAAAGGTAATATGACTAGCGTGAGCCTAAAGATTCACTCCTCACTTTTCTTCATTACTTCAAAAGGTGTATATCTATTGGAAATGGGTACAATTAATCACCTTTTAATCTAAAATTCTAATTTGATGGCTAACAATTGAAAATAACAATTCAAAATGTTGGAATATTCTTAGTAGCCCTCTCAAATCAATGAATGTGATTTAATGTTGGAATATTCTTAGTAGTCCTCTCAAATCAATGAATGTGATTTACTCTTCATAACTTCCCTGTATTTTTGAATGCGTTTACTTTTTAACATTTAACTAATCATATTAAGAAATCACTGTACCACCATATAATTTCCACCTTATTAACCTTTGGAATTACCACATTTAAGATTAACTTTTGGATTTCCTCAGCTCTATGTGAGTTTCAGTTCACCAGAATGTTGTCCATCCAAATAACTTTCGACGTTCACCAGCTGCAACACCAGCCACTTTGCGGCTGTGCTAGTTTCAATTTACCAAAATGTTGTCCATCCAGATAACTTTCGACGTTCACCAGCCGCAACACCAACCACTTTACAGCTGTGCTAGTTACGGAACAACCAAGCCAAGAACCAATCCCGAAAAGAAACTCGCCATGACAGATCAACCAAATCCAACTATCCAATTTAAAGCTTACCTATAGAATTATAATTTTCTGTCAGTCGAATTTATAGCTCTGAAAAGAATTCAATTGCATGATTTTCGCATTTAATTTCTTATTTGGTTGCATTATAGAATTCTGTCAGTCGAATTTATAGCTCTGAAAAGAATTCAGTTACACGATTTTCCCATATAATTTCTGATTCATTTGCATTATAGAATTATAACTTTATGTGAGTCGAATTTATAGCTCTGACGAAATCTATAACTCATAATATAATTTAGTTGATTATTCAGTCGCTAATATAAAAATCGAATTACAACTAAGGCGCAATTATAACTTAGAAGACAATTTAGTGGAAATGTTATTCTGTTGATTTATTTCAGTTGCGAGCCTATATTTCAAATTTTAACATCAGTGGTATATAGAATTGGGAAAACAAATTAGTTAAAATTTAACTTCGGTTAGAATTCATTTCAATTTAACTCCTTTTTAATTTTATTGGTAAAGGGATTGCATGACTCAATTTGTTATTCAGCATTTTCTTTTCAATTATATTTTCAAAGGGATTGATTTTAAATTATATTTGTAAAGGGATTGATTATTATGTTGTTTCTTAACCCATTGAACATGAAAGTAGTGATGGGATAATAAGCTTGGTGGAAGAAACTTACACTTTATTTGAGAATTTAAATTACTTCTTACCTCCTCTTAGAGTAATTGATTGAACTCTAGATCTATTATAACTTACCTATATATTATTCTACACAACTTACAATATATAATAGGAGCTTGAAGAAAGTAAATGCCCAAGGGATTTCATGCTTATTAATGATTCTTTTAGTGATCTATTTTATGGAGTGATGGGTATTATTTATAATAATCACTTAAATAAGTAATTCATTTGATGGATTCACTTTTATTTAATTATGTTAATCACTCAAGATATTTTATAATGTGACTTGTACACAATAATAAATAAGGATTGGGTATGTTATGCTACCCAAAGAAACAGTGATAGATGTTGCTTCATGAAGAAGTTTATTTTTATCTCACCCGAGTTTTTTATATTTCTTCAAGTTAGGGTGAAGTGTTTATTAATTAGTTTACCCTGTGCCCTAAATATAATGTGGAACTATGATTGATTAAGGAATTCTAACCTCTTGTGCCTTATAACAAAGTTGATTACTTGTGTGCCTTTAGAAGAAGGTAAAAAATGTGAATGATTCAGCGAATAAGATCGAGTGCATCCATTGAATTATAAAGTAATGTATGATGTTAGATAGTGAGATTCTCGCGCGTGTGGGAATTATTGTCGTGATGATGGTCGTAGATAATAACCTTCTGGCACAATGGAATTTCAATGTACTGCGTTATGGTTCTAGTTAGTTACCTTCTGCGCATTGAAACTTCTGTAATGAATGATTGTTGGTATTATTTTCTCGCTCTCCATGGAAGGTCAGGTTACTTGCATCGTCCTTCATTTGATTTTGTCAAGTTGAGTGGTTGTGATTGTATTATTGTTAGTACTCTCCTAAAAAAAAAAAAAGATAAAACTTTTTACCTAATGTTGTCGCTTATTGTCGTAACGGTGGGAGCGTTACATATGGTATCAGAGAGGGTTCAACCCTGCGACTGTGGATTTCCACGCCTTCAACTGAATTAAGAACTTGAATTATACTCAACTCTAATTGAATTATTAACATGTCAGGTTGAGTTAATCATTGTTAGAGGACGACGTAGATATTCACGACGTGGTGCCTAGGGAGGAGGCACAGTGCTCCAGTAGCACCCGTGCTAGAGGGGCCCAACACCCAAGGAGAAGAACATGTCTTGAGCATGAGCAAATTTTCGCACGAGATGTGTTGGGTCTGACAAGGTGCTTCTAGGGATTTGATAGAGGCCTGGAAAAATGGTATGTACTGAGATAATTCCAGGGCTCATGTACCCCTGAGGGTCTACAACGCGCCCCATTTAGTACTGGAAGAATTCGTGGGGAACTCTAGAATATTAGGTTCCCACATTCACAAATGCCATAGAGGGCTCAATTGTTGAGGCATGGCGGGAGAACAAGCATGGTGCATCGTGCTTAGCGGTTACGACCGCCAGCACGAAGTTGCATGTAGGTGGTCTTCAACTAAAGTGGAGCACTCTTCTATGGAGGAAGACACTCCTACCTTAGTTAAACATGGTCATCAAAGTTGTGTTAGGGGAGCGATTAGAGGAATAGTTAAAGGAGAAGTAATTTTCAAAGGAATTCATTGAGTTCCAACTTGATGAGTTCAGTTCCTTATGATAGGGTGTTCGTACAGTGCCGGATTATGAGACCATATTTTGGAGCTACATCGGTATGCCCCGCATCTGAACACGAAGAAGATGAGGATCAACAATTTTTTGATCTTACTTAACTCCAGCTTTCATGCGAAGGTGAGGATCTAAATCCTCGATCTTTTCACAATGCAGTCTAGTAGGCCTCTTAGATAAGGAAGATTTGATTGTGGGAGTCCAGGTAGGACTCCTACAAGACCATCTTGACTGATAAAATCTAGTGCGCAACAACATCAAATGTTGTCCAGACAAGACATATTGGTATCAAGATATGTCTATGGAACCCTTGTTCATAACACCATGATGATGGGTTCCTCAGTAGAGAACCCCACTACATGGGACCTCCACTTCAACAGCATCAATGGTTGGCCCTGTTCAGCGGAACATAATAGGGTTTCTGGCTAGTGGGTCAATAACTACTACTTCAGGGACCTGAAGTACTAGACCGAAGACCAGATGTTGGACATGTGGAGAGCCATATTACCAGTGCGGTTTTCCATTTGAGAGGGCTAGAGCGGCCAAGTCAACAGGATAACCTACCATTGTGAAGATGGGAAAACCCCTAGGATTCATGACCACGATGAATAACCAAAAGGCCGAGCACCAGTCCACTACAAGAGAGCACGCGAAAGGATGTAAGTTATATGCATACTTAGTACCAAACGTCAAGGGAATGAAGGAAGGATTAGAAGGCCTTTTGGTAGTACAAAAGCTTATGGACTTGATTCCCAGAATAATTACCAAGTGTGCCACCCAAATCCATGATTGATTTTACCATCGACCTAAACTTGGAATTGAACAAATGGAAACAAGGCCTTATCGAATGTCGATCCCTAACTTATAGGAGTTAAAATTGAAACTAAAGGAGTTGTTGGACCTAGGACTTATACGTCCAAGTGTATCACCTTGGAGTGCTCCTATTAATTTCTTACAGAAGAAGGATGGGTAGTGGAGACTCTTCTTGACTACCATTGAGTATTCCTGGATGACATTTTGAAATTTTCTTGGATGACGAAAGGTCAAGAAGAAATTTTACGCATGGTACTACAGTGTGGCAAGAGAACAAATTATGGGAAGCATTCACAAAGCTATCAAGGATTCATTTCTTAGGGTGTGTTATCTCTGGTGAAGGCTTCATTGTGGATCCAATGAAGCTAGAGGTTATTGTGGAGTGGCCTGCGCTGATGAATGTCACAAAAGTTCGTAGCTTCATGGGTTCAATGGGATATTATAGAGGGTTCGTCAAGGGTTCTTTGAAGATGGAAAATCTGATTACAGAATTGTAGAAGAAGAACAAGAAGTTTGTGTGGACCGAGAAATGCACGGAAGAATTTCAAAGGTTGACGAAGTTGTTGAAGACAACGCAAATACTAAAAGTCCCTAGAGTGGATAAGGGCTTCTTGGTATGCACTTACGCATCCAAGGAAGGTTTGGATGAAGTCTGAGGCAAGACAGTCTAGTGAACGCTTACATCTCGAGGAAGTCAAGGAAGCATGAGGAGAATTGTGTGACACAGGCTTTGGAGTTGTTAGAGATAGTGTATGCCCTGAAAGGGTAGAGAAACTACCTGATTAGAGGAAATTTCTAACTAAAAATGGACCACTATGGTTTACAACACGTTTGTATGCAAAATGACTTGAACGCGCACAAGGGCATTGGTCAGAATTGCTTATTGATTATGATTTTGATCTTTCCTACTTAAAAGGAATATTGAACAGAGTGATAGACATGTTGAGTCAGAGACCACACATATTTTTAATGATACCTCTTCAAACGAATCTATGTAAAAATAATCTAACTAGAACACGACACTGATTGGTATAAAGAGGGTAAGGAATTTTTGTGGGAAAGACGCCACGTTGGTACCAAAATTGAGCGATATACTGTGGAAAATGACGGATATTTGAGATATTATAATTGGATTTACTTATAGCCCAAGGACGAATTGAGAATTTTTGATATTATGCGAAGCTCATAGAGAAGTGTACATGGCTCATCTAGGAGTCATCAATATGAGGACCAACCTTAAGACCTTATTGTTCTGGAAGGGAGAAAGGCGGACTTCGTCAACTGTGTGGCGAGATGTATAGAAGGACGACAGGTGAAGGATGAAAATATACATCCAGCAGGATTGCTATGGCCACATGCCATTCCAGAGTCGACATGGGAGGTCATTTCAATGGCGTTCACTTTTGAATTGACATTAACAGCAGGGAGGCATGACTCGATTGTCATGACAGTTGACACTCTGAAGAAGAGTTCACATTTTGTCCCTATGCGTACGACAGATCAAGCACCAGGTATATCTAGAGTTTATATCAGCAAGATGTTGAGACTGCCAGACATACCAAAGGAATCATATCCAATAATGGATTCAGTGTTTGCAAGATGATTTTGGATGAGTTTCCCAAGGATCCTTGGGAACACCACTGAACTTTAGTACAACATTTCCTTGAGATAGACAGGTTCACTGAAGGAACAAACCAATTTGGGAAGGTTGTGTTGCGTATGTGTGTGTTGGACCAACAAAAACATTGGGAATAGTTATGGTCATTGGCTGAGTTGCATGCAACAATGGCCATCAAAGCACCATTAAGATGGAACCACTTGAGTTTATTTATGGTAGACTATGTTGGATGCCTTTGAATTGGAATCGACTCGAGCATGGGCTCTTAGTAGGACCGAAAGTGATCCAAGAATTGAAAGAAAAATTACAAGTGATACAAAATGGGATGGAAGAAGCGCATGATCGACATAAGGGTTTTTCGATGTGCATCGCATCGACCATAATTATGAAGGGCCTAACAGCTAGTCATGCCTCATTATTTGAGGCGTTGCATGATTTTTAACTTGTGTCCATGTGAGAATTTAGTTCAATGATCCTATGCATGAGATAGACTTAGTTCTTGGTAGATGTTGGACAAGGTGCACTCACGAAAAAACCAATCCTCTTTCTGGACCGTTGCATTCGACAGATATGGCGTCGAACTATCGATCAGTTCAAGTTCCAGTAGAAAAATTATATTCCACACTCATCTACGTGGGAGGATGCATATGATCTGCGTCATCGGTTTCCCTTTGTTGATAGCTAAACATTTAGATATTGTCAGATACTTTATTTTTCATTTGTATAGTGTGAAACTTTGGGACAAAGTTTAAAACAAGAGGGGGTGTATGTAACATCCTACTCTTGTGCACACCCGATGTGACTTATTCTTGTGGACACTTGTGTGCAAGTGATCCAGTTCACTATATTATTGATCGATTCGATTATGGAGCATGATGATGTTTGTGGATTTGACGATATGTTATTTTATGATATTTATATAGACAGGTGTTGTAACATCCCAATCCATCCAAAGGTCGGGGTGTGCAACCTTCAAACCCACCCTTGGACTTCATACTCTTACCGGTACCTTCTTTATTTAATAAGGACGCATAATATAAAAGGTTTAACAACATGCACAACAATATCGAGCAAAAATGCATAATATAAGATTTAGTTAAACGATAATTAAAATACACAGCAGAATACATTCATACACAGATAATAATATCACAATAGAGAGCACTTATATTTATAAAAGGGTGACACCAAATGCCTACAGACCAAGGACATTCCACCCAACCGTAGACACTACTGCTCCAAATCTCAACAATAGTGTCACCCCCGAGCCAGGGCTATGAATCCACAAGGATGGTTCCAAAGTGTTAATTGGGTTCCCAAACCAGTCATCTCTCAAGCTCTCATAGGTTTTCCTACACTCACAATAATCCAAGTAACCAGCTCTCTTCTACCCAACCTGCACCACCCAAGAGAATGGACCTTCACCCTTCTCTTCCACACAGTCCCTCAAACAGTCCTTCTCCTTCCAGGGCTCTAGCAAAACTAGTCCAGAATCTCAATGGTAGAACTCTCAGGACTTGTAGTTGTAAGAAAAATAGGGCACATGCCAATGCATCTCATACATTTAGGCCTCAAGTCATGGATGGATTTCACCATCGACCACTATAGCCAACTATATCATGGCAATCTTCAACAATTCCTTTCCTTTTACCAAGCCAAGATGCAGGTGAGGATGGATCAATGATTGGTTAAGTGGGTGCATGAAAGTGTGAGGGAAAGAATGGTATGAATGCAGAAGTTAAGGAGCAAATGAGCCAACGACCCACCCTACAATCATACTAGGGATGGGTTTAAGTATTTTTCGTGGAGAATCAAGAACCTCCAGGCCTTCTCCAAGAAGCTCACGTAATCGATCCCCTCCCTTAGACAAAAAAGGTAATTAAAATATGGAATAAACACATATCCCCTCAAGGCCCTTCTCTTTTGTAATCATAGCCCCCTATAAATCTAGTCCTTATCCATCTAGCAGCTAACAATGTAGTTATTGATAATAATGGTAGAAAACATTACATGTCTTACGAATACTAGCCCCTTTAATAATTGTTCAGGCACTCAGGCCTATGAACATTGTAACAATACATTATTTAAAATGGAGGGTGTGAAAACCGGGGTGTTACATCCCCTCCCCCTTATATTGGCATTGTCCTCAGTGCATATACAAAATAGAGATCAAAATATCAAATTTATTCAAAACGTTGTGAGTACTCTCCCCGCATGGCATCTTCATTCTCCCAGGTAGCATCTTCAGGACCATAGCAAGTCCACTGAACTTTTACCATCTCTATAACTCAATTCCAGATCATTTTGAACTTTCTTTCCAATACCTGCACTGGCTGAACTTGAAAGTCTCCCTCTGTATCTACCTGAATCAGATGCCAATCAATAACATGGTTAGGATCATGTACATATTTCTTTAGTAAAGATACATGAAATACATTATGCACATTCATGTAAGCAGGAAATGCAAATATGTATGCAACTGTCCCTATTTTGTCCAATATTTCAAATGGACCACAAAATTTGGTTGCGATCTTTGTACAAATACCCAATTTCAAAGAGATTTTTTCGAGCTTCACTTTCAAAAGTATATGCTCCCATACTTTAAATTCTCTAGCTGTCATGTTATTGCGTACATAAACTTTCTATCTATCATGAGTTTCCATATCCTTGATCAACTCTGGCCTAGGTACCACTCTATCTGATGGGTTGTCCCAACTTATTAGAGTATCGCATTTTCTACCGTACAAGGATTCAAATGGGATCATTCTCAATGAAGCTTGTGTTAATGCCCTATAAATTTCCTAGAGGTTATCAGGAAAGAAGAAATCTACGGGAGGTAAATTTATCCAACCACTTCGAAGCTGGGTTCTATCCCTACCAACTTCAGAGAGGGATCTCTCTATATGATTTATATATGTTTCAAATTTAAAATATTAGGCTAGGTAAATAAAATTTGTTGGTTTTTTTTGTTGTAGTTTCGTTGGGTTGGTTGAGAGAGTTTGCACATCCATTGGGCTATGGGGTTTGTATCATGAAATAAAATCTAAACCAGAAAGGAAAGGAACTTTTCACAGGGAGAGATAATGTAATCGATGGATTCTTTTAGCAGCATAAATGAGGAAATAGTAGAAAATGTGAGAATGTCAATTAAAACAAAGAAGCAGTTAAGAATTTCTTTATTATAAAATCAGAAGATGAAACACTAAAATATTTAAAAGTGAGAAACATGGTATACAAAGATAAATCCTGCAACATTCATTACTTTCAAAGATTATATTTAGCAAACAGAGCGATAACTAAGAGAGAATAACATTAAACTTAGAAAGAAAAACATCACCAGTGAATACATGCAAGAATCCCGTAAAAATGCCTCTTTGTATTAATGGAAGATCTCTTGAAAAATATTACAGTCTGATAGCTCGCAGGGCGTAAAGATCAACCCTCAATACTTCGAAAAGTGAAGTATTTATAACCCAAAATTACAAACGACCCTATCATTAAAGATCAGGACGTGGTAAATCTATTTTTAGCCTAACTAACTTAACAAATTACAAGAATCTAGGAAACTGTTTGATGATGTGTCGCAACTGCATGCTATTTTCTCGATGAACCATTGGTGAGGCCTCTGCATGACCTTGTTTGACTAGATAGTTGACTGTTCTGGGATAGCTCATTGATTAATTGATTAGGTCACAAATCTCTTCCCATCGAAGATGATTGGGAACGCTGACTTTGAGTAACCTTCGGTAGACTTCATCCATTTCTGTGTACTTGTAAAAAGTGGGCTTGGTGATGAAGATGCACCGAATCTCATGTTGAATGCTGATGTCCAACTGAAGTGCATCTAGGAATTCCTTACTGGTGATGTTGCCTTGAATGCCTAAAAATTTTGAACAATCCTTAGCCACATCGGCTAGTCTCTTTTTGTAATCTGGGAGCGTCATCAATTTGTCATTTATCATCTTCAAACTAGGAAGACCTTTCTTCTGTAGAGCCTCAATCTTGCTGAAAAACCTTTGTACCCCTTAGTCCATGGCCTGAACCTTTTCTTCCAGTTGTAGCAATCATCCTCTCTTGGTCAAGACTCTCTTGACCTCAAGGATGGTCTATGTTCTATCCTCAATTCTCAGCTCTTCCAACTCCTCTCTGGTTTTAGAATTTAGGAATTTGATGATTTCATTAGCCTGTGTGGGCATCTCTCCCAATTCTGATCTGATCTTATCGATGGCCTGTTTGCTTCTCTGCACAAATTCATTTTTCTCAAACATAATCTGTATCATTGGCCATATCTCGTTCATAGACTTGGTGATATTTATCCAGACACTTTCTTTGACTTCGGTCAGTGTTTTACCTGCCACTGTTTTCTTCCAGAGCTGTTGTAACTCTTGTTTGAGCTGGTCTAACACCTGTTTTTCCTTGGAGAAGCTGGTTTGATAAGAATATTTGAGTTCCTGAAGGTTCTCAATCTCCTTTTTGAGCCTGCTAATATCTGTCTCCTGCAGTTTCATCTCTTCCATAGATTTGTCCAATTCAACCATCTTTTCTAGAGACGTCAGTGGATTTGCCCATGGGACTTCTTTTATGTTGTTCTCACTCCTGAGAGTGGAACTACAATCAATGGAATGACCTCCATTGGTTTCAATCATTCTTTATCTTTCACTAGCTTCTCCATCTCAGCTTCCATTTCCTTCAGTTGTGCATTCTGCTCCATGATCAGTTTACGCATTTCATGTTTTTCTCCTTCTGTCTCTGCTATTTCCTTTGCCTGCGAGTCTACTTTTGGTGGGAGCTTCAATTGTTTCCTCAAAGACTCTATGTCTGAATTTTTCTTCTTGATCATCTCCTCGATTGCTTTCACATTCGAGGGATCGTACCCAATCTTGAGGACCAGTTCCTCCAATGTCTTGATCCTCTTGTCCTTGGATAAGGATGATATCTTCTCCAGCTTCAACTGTGTCTGGATGTTGTTCAGAGACACTTGTAACCTGGAGGTATTAGTGGAAGCATGTGCCAATGTGGAGAAAACCATTTCTTCAGTTTGCCTGTGCAAATCCATTTGATCGGCAGGATGCAGGTCTTTGGTCTGGAGTACAAAGGTGGCCCTTTTGTAATCGGTGATTACCTTTGGGTCTGCCACCTGTGCTTGGAGAAATTCCATGTGCATTCTTCCCTTCTCCGTGTCGAACGTCGATAGCAGCATGTGTTGCGTAGTCGACGTCTTCTTCCAGAATTGGGCATATGTGTTGTTGGTCAGAGTTTGATTCTTTTTCTTGATCAAGTCATATTTCTCAAAGATGCTCAGCTTTGGTCCTGTCTTGCCTGGATGGTTGATCGGTGGAGTATATGTAGTCTTCTTTGGTAACACAGTGGTTATAATCTTATTGTTGCTTGTGTTGAGGAGCGATCGATCAACCTCTGTCACTGTAGTGGATGGAATTTCCTTTTCTCCAGCTGGGTTAGGAGTTGAACTGGTTTTTGGCCTCTTGGTATGCAATCAGAATTCTTCTAATGACACTTCAGTGACAGGAGGTGACAGATCCTGCCTAGACCTTTTCTCATTCAGAGCCTGTGGTGTGGTTGTCTGTGATACAGTGACCGAGGGGTCCTGTTGTTCTGTTTCAACCAAAGTGTTTGGTTCCCATCCTGTCTGGTTTGCAAATTTCTCTACCTCAGGCCTAGATTTGTGGAAATATGGGATATTCTTGTTTTTTTATCCTCATCTCTGAAATGATCCTGCACGGATCGTAGTGCCATGTGAAACTCATGAAGAATTTCATTTCCTTCAGCAGCCTGCCTACTTCCTCCCTGATGCCTCGATTGTTGCAGATGAAAGACCCAATCCGCCCTTTGATTCTGAGTTGTTGCTTTTTCTTTAAAGTCACAAAGTGAATATCATCTGAGTTTATCATCTGCCTTATGTATTCCATAGAAACAATTATGACAGGTAAGTATTTGGGTAGTTTATATGGGGCCAACTCGCACCCATAGACTCTGATCTCAGTGTGATTTTGGTACAGGTACCAATCACCAGTCTTTGTATGATCCGAGAGATGTAGGATCCTCTGAACTTTGTCATTAATCCTAGGTTCGGGTCTGTCGCTGAGCATACTCACCACTGGGTGGTAGAATTGATCGATGAACTGCTTGAAACTGAATTCCATGGAGTTCTGTCTGAGAAGGGAAGTCCATGCGGTTACTGCCTGGGGTCTACCATCTCTATCCATCTTCTGCATGGAAAAAGAAAATTTGTCCGCTTGGAAGAAAACGAACAGGTATGCTAGTATTGAAGAATACCGGAACATGCCTTCTGTGGCGAAATTGACAAATTTCTCGTGAATATTGTTCGCCAGGAACATGCTGAAGTCGAACTATGTAGTAGGCTTCTCATCGGTGGAGAAGATAGACAAAAAACCCAGAATGGGTTCATCTACCCATTGATCTGAATAATAACCCAACAAGGCACATAGGGACGTGATAACCTGGTTTCCTTTGGTTGAGAACATGGAGGAAGGATAAGGGGGATTTGTAGCAGGGAGCTGAGCGGACTGTGGAAGAAAAAGATCAAATATTTGAGCTCTTTGAGGAAACATCATCTTCTGGTATAACTCTGTAAGGATTTCAGGGTTAAAAGGTGATGCAGAGTTAGCTCGGGATATTTGCATCATTTGGTCGATGGTTTGTAGCATGATGAGGAAAGGAACTTCCCCGGAGGAGGATATGATGACTCTTTGCTCGGGAATATAGTGGGCTTGGCACTTGAGGGCGAACTTTGGGAAATGGTGAATCTGGGGAAATAGATATAGGGTTAGGTTGGACTCCCAGAGTCCAATTTCATCACTCTGGTCCAAGAAGACTTCTTTAAGCCATGATTGAAGGTCTGCGAAGTCAAAATCGCACTTAGTGTCTGCGATTAAGTAGTCTTTTTCGGCCAGTGGAATCCTATCGAGATCGACGAGAGGTGGGATAAACATATTCTCTTCTCCTTCTGTTCATTTTGATTTTGGTGCCATTACAGTAACAATACCTGCAAATAAAACAATGTTAGCGGGGATGACTGTAGATGGGGGCAACTGTCTGTAACGAAGAAGAAAATGGGGTAAATTCTCTGGTGCGATGAGTGGGTAAATGGTGAAGGAATGAAGAGTGAGGGTAATTTTGAGTAAACAGGTATCCGTTGGGTGTGGGGGACAGGTCAGTTGGTTAACGGATAAGTTATCCAGTAATAAATGGCCAATGAGTCATTTAGAATGTGAGATGGAAGGTGACAACGACTGAGGGATAAGGATGGGTGATGTGGCGGTTATCGATTTGGGGAAAAAATCATGGCGAGGGGACTTTCCACGAGTGAATGAGGGAGAAGGACTGAAGGAATGATGGGACGTGACTCTTTTGGAAAGGTGGATGATGATGTCATGAGGTGACGAGGTATGTCAGACAGTAGGAGGCGGTGGGACTTGGGACCAGTAGATTTATGCCACATATAGATAGGGGGCTTGCCAGTGTAAGATTCCATTTCAGACCCCCCCACCCAGTTAAAGGTAGATCAGTCTAGGGGGTCCGAAAAACAACTTGAGTCATTGATCTATGTGCTTTCCTTTCGACTGCAGATTTGGGTGCGCTCTTTAACACACATTCTGGACCCCCCTTGCATTAAAGGCAAAATGGATGGGAGGGTCCGGAATCCAATACAGATCATAGATCTAAGCACCAAAACTTGGGCCATCCAGATGCATGCATGCATTATCAACAATTTCGGACTCCCCCCCCTCCGTTAAAGGTAGAATGATCGAGGGGGTCTGGAAAGATTTGTCCACCGTAGATCTAGGCGTGATCATCTGGATCATTGATACATGAGCGGTGCATAAATGTGGGCGCGAAAACATATGCGCCCTGAAAAACTTAGGATAAGGGCATATCATGGGTTTTTCCCAAGATTTTACATATTTATATCACCAAGGGGTTAGGCAAACAACTTTTGGAGCATCCAAAACATGGTCCAACATTGATGATCGAGTTGGTTTTATTGGAGTAAAGAAAACTAGCCTATGTTATAACCTAACTTCCTATGACACTTAGCCCAGATTAAACTATTGGGCTAAGAACTTACTCTACCCTGGGGTTATCTAACCAAGATTAGACAGTCTGGCCAGATTTATTCACTAATTAACCTAGATCACTTGGCCAAGATTAAACATTTTAGCCAAGCTTATTCACTATTCCTATCAACATCAATTTAAAAGAACTTGGCCATGCTTGAAAGGTATGGACCAAGTCACTATTATTGCATGGGGCTCTTATTGAAATTCTTTTATGTCCTCTTTTCTTTTTCTTTTTTTTTCTTTTTCATTTTCTTTCTTTTCTTTTATTATTTGCAGAATGAAAAATCATTTGACAAGCAAAAAACACTAGAGAGATAACATTCCAGTCACCAGTTGATCCTATAAATTATAGGGTGATAACAACGGCTCCACCTAGGGATGGTACTCTCCTTGTGAAGTGCCAAGAATCCTGATTCCTGATGTTCTGAAACTTCCTCCCTAGTCTCCTTCCTTGCTTGATTGGTTTTATTTTTGAAAAATAGAAAACAGTGGTTAGCAGCTTAGGGCCTTCTCTTAGGGCTTCAACCAACTGACCAAAGTTATTCACTCAGAAACTCGCAAGAAAAATAAAAAATGGTTTGTACAATGGAAAGTGTGACTTCGGGTCTCCACTGAGGTGGTGAATAATGCTTCAACATTCTGCCATTTACAGGTCCTCCTGGTAGATCTGTCCCATCATTGTTGTTTAGCAAGAGAGAGTTATTTCCTCGAAATTCTTGAATCATGTATGGTCCCTTCCACAGACTATCGAATTTTCCATGCTTTCCCTTGTCTTCATTTTGGGAATCCCATCTCATCACCAAATCTCCTAGCTCGAAATCATCTTCCTTGGTTCTTTTGTCAAAAATCTTCTTAATTCTTTCTTGGACTACCTGAGTCTCATTGTATACTTCTTCCCTGGACTGCTGCAAATGGATCATCTGGTTGATCCTTCTTTGGGAGTTATTTGGCTCGGCTTCCATGTCTTGCAACAATTTCATGACAGGGACTCCTAAGGAAGTGGGAAATACTGCTTCTGTGCCATAGACCAGCTGATATGGCGACATATTGATTGACCTTTTGGTGGTCAGTCTGTCGACCCATAGTGAAAAAACCAACTTGTTATGCCATGACTTATTTTTTTCCTGCAAAGTTTTCTTGATAATGATTACTAGGGTTTTATTTGATGACTCCACCAGCCCATTTCCTTGAGGGTAGTAAGCTGTGGAATGTCCCAAACCAATATGATACTGATTGTAGAATTCTATGAGTTTCTTAGATTGAAAAACAGTTGCATTGTCAGTTATAATTTTTCTAGGACATCCAAAATGAGACAAGATATTATTTTCAAGAAATTTAATAATGACATAATCATTGGCTTGCCTTCTTGGTACTTCTTTGATCCATTTTGTAAAATAATCCATGGCAGTAAGAATCCACTTGTGCTGGCCCAACGAAGGAGGATGTATTTCTCCGATGAAGTCTAATCCCCATTGCTAGAAAGGGGATTCAACGGAGATAGGTTTCAGGGGTAGAGGAAGAAGTTTCCTTTTTCCTTCAAACAACTGACATTAATGACACGAAGTCACTTTATGATTCACATCAACAAAGAGAGTTGGCCAATAGAATCCATCTTTGAGGATTTTGTTGGTTGTGGCCTTCCAGTTCAGATGACCACCATAGTATCCTGCATGAAACTCCTATAGTTCTTTGTCAACTTCATCCTTCAATAGAACATTTAACAAAATAACTCCAGGATCTTTCCAATACAGATTGCCTTCTAGAATACAAAATTTTAATGCTTTCAATTTCAAAAACCTAGATTTAGTCTTGGTCAGACTAGGGGGAGCTTGTAAATTATGCAAAACAAATATCAGGTCTGCATACCATGGAGTGTTGAGAAATACCTCTCTCATGCTTGGAGTCGCCTGCTCACCCTGTTCATCTATTTCAGCTAAGAAATTAATGTCAAGAGCATGGAAATTTGATTCATCCATTAACTTTTCTAGACCTTGTCCTTTAATCAGTTTAGTAGGCTTAATCTCTATGTCATACTCTAGAATGATAACAATTCATTTTCCTCTTCGGCCGTCTAGATTTTCCTAGGTTAAAATGTATTTTACTACCGCATTCGGAACATATGCAATGGTGTGGGAATGAAGAATGTATACTCTAAAATATTTTATGGCTTTCACCAAGGAAAAAACTTGTTTCTCCATTATTTTATAATTCAAAGCAACATCTCTTAAAGCTTTACTGAAAAAGGCTATGGGTTGTTCATACCCTTCGTTGTTTTTCTGTAGTAATATTGTTGCAATGGTATGTTCAGAAGTGAAAGAAAAAAGATAGAAATCTTTGGTGAAATCAGGACTAATCAAGACTGGGGCCTGCGTGAGTGCGCGTTTGACTTGTTCAAAAGACTGCCTGGACTCGGTGTCCCATTTTATTTTTGTGTTCTTTTTAAGCATGTTTGTGATGTTTCTGAGAAGCTCAGCCAGGTTGGGTATAAATCTTCGCAGAAAGTTTATTTTTCCAATAAAAGACTGTAATTCTTTCATGTTTCTTGGGTGTTCTAATTTTTGAATGGCCTCGATTCTGCTGGGTTCTATTTTAATTCCATCCTTGGAGATTATCTGCCCTAGCAGTTTACCTTCGTCTAATCCGAAAAGGCTCTTCTTAGGATTTAAAGAAATCCCAAATTTCCTGCATTTCTCAAAAACTCGTCTGAGATGTTGTAAGTGCTCGTCCTCAGATTGGGAAAACACAGTTACATCGTCCAGATAGATGACAATAAATTTGTTGAGTTATTCCACAAAAGCGATGTCCATCGTCCTCTGGAAATTGGCCCCGGCGTTCATCAACCTGAAAGGCATTTTCACATACATGAAAGTACCCCATGGTGTTGTGAAAGCGGTTTTGTCTTGGTCATCTGGGTGAACGAGGACCTGATTATAATCCTAGAACCCATCCAGTAAAGAGATTCGACTGGATCCGACTACCCTTTGTATTATGTGGTCCATTTTTGGTAGTGGGTAATTGTCCTTCAGAGAGACCTTATTCAGATTTTGGAAATCGATGCAAAACCTGATTTCTCCGCATTTATTTCATGTGGGAACCAAATTTGAAACCCATTTGGAAAACCGTAATGGGACTATGATTTTAGCATCGTACATTTTTTTGATTTATTTTTCTATCAAGGGAAGTAGCTTGGGATTGATTCTCCTAAGTTTCTGTCTGAAAGGTTTTTGGTCTTCTTTTATTGGAATCCTATGTTGTATGATGCTAGTGTCATAAGCTTTCAAGTCCTCGTAACCCCAGGCAAATATGTCTGAATATTCCTTGAAAAGCTCAATGTATTTGATTTTCTTCTCAGGGCGTAATGATTTGGAAAGTTTCATCATCCTTGGTTTCTCTTCTATCCCTATATTACAATCTTCTACTTCTTGACCACTGGCTTCAATTTTCGGTTTTTTAGCTACATCATTAAAATCAAATAAGTCCTCTAAAGGAACTAAACCCCTAGGTAAAAAATTACTTTTCAAATGAAAAACATCAGATTCTATCTCATCATCACCTAACTCTCCTGAATCTATCTTATTTACACTGTCATTTCCAAAATCAGGTCTTTTTACATTTTCATCTTCATTTTCTAAGTCTATGTTTGTACACTTCAAATCATTTTTACATTGCAGAAAATCTTCAATTTGATCATCATTACCAAATACTTGCCAATATCTGATGTTGTCTGGAACAGTTGGTCTGCATTTCACCTCCACCATGTATGGGCGAGTGAATCAAAAAGGTATCTTGCATGTGGCTGCTGGCATAGCTAACCCATCTGCCAAAATATTATGTCCCCTAGGCATCACCTGCAAATCAACTTCAACGAAACATTTAAGGTCATCCAAAAAAGCATTCCTATAAGCTCTAAGATGGGGGTGTTTTTTTGCATACTCACCTTTAATTTGCTTGATTATTAATTCCGAATCACCTCTTACCATAATTTGTTTGGAACCAACCTTCTTTAGAAGTTTCAGACCGAGCATCAAGGCTTCATACTCGGCAATATTATTAGTGCATTGAAAATTTAATTTGTAAGTATGGTTTTCCGAATACCTGGATCTGTGATTGTGCAACCAAACTCCTGCTCCAGCTCCTGCTTTGCTTACATCTCCATCAAAGTCCATGCTCCAGAAATCCACTGGCAATTCTTCAGTTATCACATTTTCCTTTCTTTCTGCCTCAACGATTTCTTGGCCTTCATCCAAACCAGATGTATCTTCTTCCAGTTGAATTATTTTTTCTCCTATATCGCCATCATTGTATAGGATGAAGGAGAACAGTTCAGAATGTGCAGAGGACAGAGGATATTTATGTGGTTTTTCTTGGCTGCTAACCATGTACTTCATCAGTGTTTCTCTGTCTAGTCTTCTCTGTTGACCAGAAACTAGGACAGTGGCATACGACATATCCAACTGCAAACTATCTTTCAATTTGGCCCCCCAAGGCCGGGACAACAACATACCATACTTCGGGGGAATGTCTGCAGCCACAACATCCATGACCATGCTTTTTGAGGGAATCTGGACCAGGGTGATACATAGATCTTTGAACAAACTGATACATCTAACTTTACTGGAGTCAAAAGAGTGTAAGTCCTTGTAAGGTCTGGTAACTTCAAGTCCTAATTTTTCCATCATTGCTTTAGGCATCAGATTATGGGAAGCACCCGAATCTAACATAGAATTATGAAAAATCAGGTTGTGTATATTAAGGATGATGTAAAAAGGAGTGACATCACCATTGTCAGTATGACCATCCATTTCAGGTCCGAACAAGATTTCAGGTTGATCATCTGTAAGGTTCACAGTATCTGAATGATTTGTTGATCCAACAGTTAAGGCCTTCGTACCTATATCAGGTTCAATGGTCAGCGCTTTAATCACCTATGAACAATAAGCATCTTTTCTCAACAACTCAGAAAGGGGAATGGGAATTTTTACTTTGGCTAATTCCCCTTCGAGGATGAAAGGTGTAGGTGCTCTGCTTTGGCTCAACAATTCTTATTTGTCCACCACAATCTTCTGGCCAGAAGTATTTGGTGGGTTAATTGATGAAACCTCAGACTGCGATGATCTTTTCAGAATAGTAAGGTTTCTTTTTGTTGGAACTTCAGCATTACCCTTCTCAGCAGAAGGCTCAGGGACTTTTTGGGTTTCGACTGTCTTCTTTGTTTCGGTCACCTTTTTTGGAGAACTTATGTCTGTCTTTTTACTTCGCAGATTGTACTACTGGTGTACCTCCAAAATAGCATTTTCAAATGCCTATTGTTCGACGTCTTCAGATTATTCACTTACCTTTGTTTGATTGAGAATAAAAAGTTATTGCTCTTTCTGGGTAAGGAAAATAACTTCGTTATCGTGAATGCCCATCAGGTTTATGTGATTATCCTCCAGTTCTTCAATTACTTCCTCTCCTTCATTGGCATAATTTTCTTGTAGGGGAGGTCTGATCTATTGATCAGGACCTCTCTATTCCCTTTGATCCCTAGGATCTCTCTGCCTGATTTGAGGAGGGTTTCTTTTGAGGTTAGGATTTCAAATTTGAGGAGCTGGTGGGTTTTCTCTAGGAGGGTTTTTTTCAGATACAGTAAGTCTCTCCATCATCCTTTCCATTTCTCCAGCCAAGGAATCCAATTTGGAATCAGAAGTTGTTGTGGAAGGTTCCTATTTGATTGTGACTCTCCTCTATGTTCTCTGTCGTGCCCTTTTTTCCAACAGGTTGGCCTCCACACTTATTGCACTTTTCGGCATGTCCTCCAGGGTGGTGGAGTTTCTTTCCCTTAATTGATATGACATGTCGACGTCAAAACCATCAGGTAATTTTATCAATGCTAAACCTTGTGGAGGTTTAATATCGGCTGGAATTACATTGTACAGGTTATTGAGCTGTGGAGTTTGTGTCTGTCTCTGAGAAAACCCGTGTGCGCATTCCCTGAACGGGAAGCCTGTGCTGAATTCGAGTGGAAGAATATTTTTTATCCGGGGAAGCTGAGCTAGCTTGTGCATGAAGTCCCTGTTCCGAAATCAGGACCGTGAGATCATCCTGTGACTGCTGAACCAATTTGGGGAAGCCTGTGTCTGTTTTTCCCGTGGGTTGTAGTGGCACGCATTTTTGGGCTGCGTGAGGCTTGTTGGCCTGTGAGTAACTCTTTCTAGGTGAAAGAGTTTGTTGGAGAAGTGGTTACTTCCAGAGAGTACCCAGCACCACCTACGGGCTCTGAGACTTCCTGATCCGGCCTGTTGCCGAGACCCAGAGAGGGAGGTTAGCACCGATGGACTGTGAGTGTGAAGGTGTATACTCCTGGGAGGAACAGGCATGTGGGGAATGAGAGTCTGGAAGTAGTGGGCGTAAGATGGCATATTTGGGAAGAATCCTTCCAGATAATTCTGTTCTGTTTTCCCTGTAACCTCATCCTAGCCTAGGATTCCTTTCCCTGGGGTGGAGCTCAGTCCCAGCTCGGGGGTAACCCACTGTTGAGTTGAGGTGAAGTGCGGTCTACGGCTGGGAGGTTCATGGAAGGACTGCATTTGGTTGGTGGATTTCACCACTGTTACAAGATAAGTATCTAACTATGTTCTTATCACATTTTGTATGACTGAGCTACATAAATTATCATGTTTTCCGCTATGTATATGAATTACTGTTAAATGCTATGGATTGTTAATTGTAGTAGAAAAAGTATATGTTTTTACTCTGTGTTAAATGTATTCCCTTACTTGAATGCATGTGATTATATAAAGCATGTATGAATTATAGAGAGGTGTGTGTATAGATTGTTACATAGTGCGTAAAGCTCTAGGTAAGCAAAAAGGTACACTACAACATACTTCTTAGTGATTGGATTATATATTCTATATGCCTTAGAATCCTTACTGTATCCAACAAAGACACATTTCTCACTTTTATAATCCAACATTTTCCTCATATCTTCAGGTACATGTGCAAAAGCTACACACCTAAAAATTCTCAAATGGGATATGCTCCTATTCTTACCACTCCAATCTTCCTGGGGAAATTGGTTCTTTGCATTCTTGTAGAGACCTAGATTAATTATGCCTAGTAAAATTCATAATTTAAACATTAAGATTATTTAGCATAAGAAATAAGTAATTTCTTTCATCATATAAGCAACATAAATTAAATTTATGAACAACATGCTAATAATTTACATAATCATCCACATAACCCAGCAAATTCATAAATAAAAATACCTCTGCCTGATGCTAATTTCCATTGATTTGGTTGTCCTCTCTGTTTCTTTGCCCAGCCTGATGCACTAACCTAACCCTGCCCAAAATCGACTAACCACCCAGCTAGCTAGGAGAAGCATGTCCGGCTCCTTAGCTCCAGGATACTGAAAGGAATCCTGGCCCCCAAGCCAAAAACTCCCAGCAACCTAGTGCCCCCTACAATGGTTCACCAAAACTCCAAAACCCAAAATCCTCAAAACCACAAAAATATCCAACAGAAAATACAGACCTGCCCCAAGTTTTCATAATAATCTCCCGTAGGACTCTTCCCCGTCATATCTACCCCCATTCATCGACTCCCTATCCTCCATTAATTACCTTATCCTCCCCTTTATTACCTTATCCCATTCCTTTATTACCTTATCTGATTCCTTTATTACCTGATCCTTCCACCCCATGCTTCATTCCCCCCTACATACGTAAAGTCTTATAAAAATAATTTAAAATTTATTAAGCTCTTAATTCATTACCCTAACCTTTAATAAGTTAATTAATTAATTAATCAACAGATATAAACAATTAATTAATAATTAATTAATATTAATAATAAATAATCATTGTTTAACTAAAATATATTAGGACAATTAATTAAATAATTAACTATTCTTGATAAACACTATGCAACTATTTAACCAAGGTTGTTACATACACCCACCTTTCAGGAAACTCCATCCCGAAGTTAAGGTATTTCATGATACAAAGAAAAAGAAACATGGTTCACACATTCATAACAATTAACCGACATTAT